>VCRD01000905.1:55520-114336 GCA_006783055.1 Trinorchestia longiramus
CTCAGTATATTCCTCTGCTCTGAACTTGCAGTGCTCAGTATATTCCTCTGCTCTGAACTTGCAGTGCTCTCAGTCTATTCCTCTGCTCTGAACTTACAGTGCTCTCAGTCTATTCCTTTGCTCTGAACTTACAGCGCTCTCAGTCTATTCCTCTGCTCTGCACTTACAGTGCTCTCAGTCTATTCCTCTGCTCTGAACTTGCAGTGCTCTCAGTCTATTCCTTTGCTCTGAACTTGCAGTGCTCTCAGTCTATTCCTCTGCTCTGAACTTACAGTGCTCTCGGTCTATTCCTCTGCTCTGAACTTACAGTGCTCTCAATCTATACCTCGTGTGTGAGAGCAGAGGAAAAGATCTATACCTCTGCTCTCACACCCCGAAGTGCTGGCAGTCCAGAGGGACCAAAGAGCGTCACTTCCGACACAGCACACCCCTCATGGGTGTGTTGGCTGCGTCACGTAGAGAGCTGAAGGCGTCAGAAGGCTTTGTCATCCCTACACAACCGTAAGGAGAAATAATGGTCGAGTGCGTGACAAAACTTCTCATTGCGTCGTGAATATTTGAGACATGAAAAACACTTAAAATATGGAGGGACATAAAATTAGCTCCTGAAATGAAAATGTTGTACCTTAATAATAGTAATAGAACAATTTAATTGAAATACCTGCAATATTCAAAGCCAGGGTTTCTTCTAAATACGTTAACCAGCAAGTAAACTACGCAGAATATGCGTGGACATTTGGTATTGTACGCTGCTCCGGTGGCGGAAAAAAGAAGACTCGCCGTCCTACATGTGCATACGAATAAAAAGGAAAACATATGCTGAAAAGACGTACAGAATGAAACCGATAGGTCATGTGCTGGCTCATGACTTCAGCCTCCAGACTGCCCTAGTAGACAGGTCAGATGGTGCCCATGTCGAGCCCACGTGGGTCCCTGGACATTGGATGGGCGGCACATGGGTCCCACATCATGCCCATGTCTGTGTCTACTCGGGTGAGGTCGTATATACGAGGCTGAAATTTAATGCATGGCTCGTATATACGTGGCTGAAATTTTCAGTAGCCTTATCTATCCCGCATAATAAATAGCCAGGCGAAACTTATGTTCATGTAGGTGACAAATATGGTTGCCACTTGCTAAATTTTAAAAATTTTGTTAGTTGATGATGATAAATGTTAAGAAATTTTGCCCATAAACATTTGAGTTATCACGACTGAAGGTGCAGGAATACATAATTATAAAATAGTATGAATTCTCAGACATCTATTATGTTTTGAATACAGTTGTAGGAGTAGAACTTCTGCTCAAAGTTACTTACTTACAAATTCATATATAAAATTGTATTAGTTACCACAACATTTCCAAGAAATTTGTCAGAAAGTTTCATTCGCTATTTTAGCACCAATGATTTTATTTTCAGGGTATTCATGACCTAATTAGTCCCTTGTTATGCTAGAGGTCTATCGTTCATGTGTGGTAGCAGGAGCAAGTCATGTAGGGGTTCAGAAATGTTAAATTACTCAGCAAGTTTTCGCAAATGTAATAGAGTACAAATAATATGTTTAGACCAAACGCATGTACGCTATCAACAGTTTGAGATCGAGAACGAAAGAACTAAGAAGTTTCTTCTTACTGAAGTGCTGTTATTCAGCGACTGCCGTTATAATGAAGGTAAAATTCTAGACTATTTTTTGATTCACAATAATAATTTATTAGTGTATTCGTTAATTCTTAAACTTTCAACAACGCCATTCGGACAACAAAGTAAGACACAACACTGGGACGTTTCATGAGCTCTCAATGTCCTGAAATTGTGGAAATTTCCTGGTCTGAATGACTAACCCAGGCCTAAATTTCATGATCTTAGTCAGGAAAAAGGTTTAGTGCAGTATACTTTTTACTATAATTTTTCTTTTCTGCTTCGGGTAGCCAGCACTGAGAAGGAATATTTACTAAGGATGACATGACAGTAGCACTTGGTTATTGGCTGAATTATCTTCTCATTATATTTCCCTCTCTTTTTCCAATCCTAGCCAGACTGTACCGTCACGCATAATTAGAGTGGCTCTACAGTAAGAATTTTCCAATCCTAGCCAGACTGTACCGTCACGCATAATTAGAGTGGCTCTACAGTAAGAATTACCCTATTTGACATAGGTCATTTCATTATCTATAATAATAACAATAATAATAAATAATAACAATTAGGTTCTTATTCGAAAACAAGCACTAAAATGTTTGTTCAACCTTCTTCTTGGATTCTTATTTTCATTATTTCGAGAAGTTCTGGGAAATCAAAACTACTGACAACAATAAATCATTTTGATGATGAATTTGAGAGATGGTTAATGAACTCCATCTAAGCAACGACATAATTGAACTTATGTACCAATTATTATATTAAAATACTTTTATTTGCCATTGCTAAAACCTTATACGTAAAGTTACTTGAAAGTATTCAAAAACTCTAAAATAACTGTAACTTTCACTAAACGAATAATAATAGGTTTGCATATTTTTAGCATACAACAATATGAATAAAAATTTCTTCATTTTTATAGTGCAAGATTCAAATCTTAATAACCTCCAACGTTATAAACCACTTGAGCCCGGTTTATTCAATTTATATGCAGTATTTATATATCAGGATTTGCAGTTCTTACTGTTTACCGTTCTTGAATAAAATTGAGCACTTCTTAAAATTGAAGGTCAGTGACTTCTCAGATCAGCCACTGAGGAACTACATGGGACAAGGGAACCAGGGAATAATTAAGACTCTCAGACCATTCAAAATATGATAATTTACATCTTAAACGACAAGGTTTGTATCATCAGCCTATGACGCGTAGTATAAACTTGTCGTGCCAATGGAGTCGTATGATGGATATTGCTTTAGTGAACTATATCAAAAATTCAATTAACTTGAAAGAGGCTACTCATTTTATATTCTTCACTTACGATTTCATCAGAAAATTAAAAAGGAAAAGTTGTGAATTTTAGAGTTTTGTATTGAAAGACGCATAAGGTACAAAAGCCAAACACCTCTCAAACAAGCCCATTGAAGTGCAGAAAGTTTGCTCTGGTCTTACGTTGCATAAAAATGATACAAATGAAACGTATGAATTTTTGTAGTGGAAGCCAATAGTGAGGAGGTAAGCAAAGAACAGCACGAGCGCGTGGGCGGCCGAGCGACCTGAAGCACCAAGGAGAGAACTGGTGTCAGGCTCTTCGTGAACTAAAGGGGAGAAGGGCGGTGCCAAGTGCCTAGTATGTTATCACTCTTGAACACTGAACAGCAAAGATATAACCTTGGGAACTGAGGAGTGTTCAAAACAAGGAGGTCGAGCATCTTAACGGCGATGTTATAGGCTATTTCTTCACTTGCATGCGTCTGTTATGAATTCGTTATAGTGTCGTGAGCTAGCGATACGCTACAAGATATCCATGTACAGCGACCACTTAAGAAAAAGTAAAATTGTCATTGTCCCGTGAACAAATGGAGTAACCTGTAAAGTTCTCGTGAAAAATGTTCCGAGGATAGAGAAGATAAAAATTCGTATTTCGGTACGTTTTCAGCTAGTCATGTCTGGAAGACAAATTAAATTTTGTAAATTCCTAAAGAGCGTCGTCTTTACCAAGACGTTTGCAAGTGGTAGCCTCGTAACGTGAACATTCTTCTTATCAAAGAATACTGAAAAGATCCAATCCAAATCTGAGTTAATTTAAATTTACAGCCGCTCAACAGCCTTTTATTCAAGTTTATGTTCTTATTAGTCACATACTTTAAGTTTGGTTACTTTAACTTCAGTATATTTTCTGTAATCTCAGCCAATATGACTTTTTTTAGGAAAATTAAAGTACGTCTAATATCATACTCTTGTAATCAACGCAACTACAACTTATCAGTAGCTGCTTGAAGTAATTCATTTTAAAAACAATCATTACAATTTGCCCTGTTATTATCAATATAAACTTCAACATACACGTGTATTCACACTGACGGTGTCTCTATAGACTTTGTGCTGCTAGTGAAATTCACTCTCTCTGACGGGTGTCATTGCAGACACAAACTCCAGGATCCAACCAGTGGGATACTGAGCTCTCTAGGTCTCCCAGCACAACTCAGTGGCAGAACTAATCTTCTGGAGCCATGATCAGGACAGTAATGTATCGAGTATATTTTATTAAAAAACATCGAACTAAGATTTATTCTACGCTTAGAACAGCGATTCGAACGTGAGTAGGCTCAATTTTTCAAATTAGCAGAAATCTTACATAAAACACGGCATACGATGCGAGTGGCTGCTCGTTGCTCCAAGTAATGTGGACCATGATGTTGACTATGTTGCAGACCAGTTGCATGCCATCTTGTTAGTCATGTTCCTGGTCATGTGGCTGGTCATGTTTTGGATTTGAATGTTCGGCAATGATTCTGGCCATTTTTTGTACATGTCCCTGTAGATGGTTATCATGCTTGTTATGTTGCTTGATATGATACTGTCCATGATGCTTGGACATAATGCTGATCATAATACTGGTCATGTTATTGTTCATAAAATTGGCTTTGAGTAAATCGTATAAACACCTTTCATAAACACAATATTTGTAGCGCTTTGCTTTGAAAAAAGGAAGTTATGTTGCCGCACCTTTTGTTAGTTCAAACAGCTACACTGTTTGAATCAGCAATGCTTCACGAGCTGAGTAGCTATATACACGAATTAAATTCGAAATGACCTAATTTTCTTTCAAATAGATAAACCATTTTTAAATTTTCTTACAGAAACCAAGATTCTTAAGCTTCATAAAAACATTTCAATCCTTGGGAAAGGAGGCATTTGGAAAATTTTAGTATTCATCTATTCTGAAATGACTTCAATTTTTCTAAGTCCGACAGCCTCTGCTGCAACAATAATTACTGCCCAGATTGGACTAGGATAAGGGCTACGATTAATCACACCTGTAAACCTCTAAATCTCGTGTAGTAGTATGCTTTTATTTGCTTTCTCTACCACTTTGTTGTTTTCTTCCATGGAGAACTGACTGATTGTTGCTCTTCAAGTGACGGGCTAACGAGGGTGAGAAGGAGATGTCGTCCCACACAGGCTTCTGAGCAGAGGAATGCTGCAGTGGTGGGGTTGGAAATCACCCTAATGTACAGTATATTTATCAACTTTGTGCACTCTACAGATCAACATATTGCTCGTATGTATGATAGGTGTCATTGGATATATTGTATCATTCGATTCGTTACATTTGTATAATGTTTTTTTCGAATTGATGAGAAAATTAAGCATTAGAGCAAAAAGTAGTTTGAATTTCATGATATAGTAGGTGGTTTTATTCACTCTAATGAATAAAAGCTTCTGAACTTTCCAAGAATGTACTGGAGGGAAACCTACTTTATTTACTACCAGAAATTTACGATGATTACACATCGCAAAATGGGAGATTTTTATCAATTATCTGAAGTGTTCATCTAGAACCTACGATGGTTCCAAAGTATGAAATCTAAATAACTGAACAAAATTTAGATTTGTGCTAGAAACATGTTTTATTGGCATTAATTGATGATCATCTAGACTACGGTTTAATTTTTTCCTGAAAATCTAAAGACAATCCGAGTCGCAGCAGCTACAAACCTGAAGAAGCATTTCCCTTTAGCTTCTTCCCAGCGTGAAGGTCTGGTTAGTTTCATCACTTCTTACGAGGCTCAAACTGCCCACAGCTCTCATCGAATCTTAATTCCATTCCAGATCTTCACCCCTGGGAATGAAGACAACAATGGCCTGTCAAGGCGTTTGCATGAGAATTTCTCTTCGAAGTCCAAAATTAATTTTATGCTTACGTTACTAGGGATATTGTTTTATTTTTGGAGGGGATTTTTTGCTCTAATTTGAGCCTGATGTTGATTTCCAGTATTAGATTCGGCTAAATGATTCCTTACTCAGATTTATAATACGAGTACCTTTATTTTTATTTCGTTCATCGGCTTGATTGAATTCTTTTTCTGAGGCTACATTTGGTTTTTACTTTTTATTTTTCTCGTTCATACGTTCGCTCAGATTCAACTAATTGGAGTCTATTCAACTCTATTTAATGTTGTTTCTTAACATTCCAATTGTCTTTATTTGTCTGCGACACAATTAGGTATTTATTCTCTTGACAGCTAAAGCTTACCTTAAAAATCACGACTTGATCGTATTTGATTTTATGCTTAGAGAAAATCTGCGTATTACTTAGTAAATATAATAAATAAATGTGCAATTATACATACATTGTAGGAGCAAAAGATGGATAGTCAAGCCAAAATTTTCCCGTGCCTGCGTTGGGTGCTTATTGGGGGATTATCTCAAACATTTAAAGTACCCTAATTCCTCCTCCTAACAGTAGTTCGCAAACTTCTCTCGTTGAACGCAATTACCTTGAATAACTTTGAGAGTTTTCAGTGCGAATCATTTCAGTACAATTCGACAGTGATAGGCTTTTTTACAAGCAAAGACAGTATCCTAACTTTCATCCCTGCTTTCTGCTGGTCACAAATATTTGCGTGAGGGCGCGTAATTACCTGGAATAAGTTTTGCCGGCTTCTCAGTGCAAATCCCTGCCGTTTGACGCTTAATGACTGCGGAGGAATATGCACAGCAAGCGTGGTGGCGCGCACCGACTGCCTGTAGCGAGCGGCGCGATCTGATAACGAGTGACTAACGATGTGCTCTCCAGCCTAACACGCGAGCTGGCCTTCTTGCTCGTTCTGGTTATTAGTTCCATTAGAAATAAAGCATACTGAGGCAGTGTGGCCGATAGCTTCAGTAACAAAAGTTTTGACTTGAATGATCTATAGGTTTTTTACAAGCATTGTGATTACTAAATTAAGATGTTGAAGGAAAATTTCAATGTCAATGTTACTAGATTTCTAGAGTACGTAGAAACCTATATCTCGCCTACAAATGGCTAAAAGTATTTTGAAATTTTCGTGTCAATGTTAGTGTACATGAAAAAGGTAACGGTAATGCAATCATAATTCACGTTTTTGAGCAACAACAGTTTTATGTGACAGTAAGTTAAACATTCGAACGAACATTTTTTATAAATTGTATCTGTTTTACGGTTACTAAAAGTGAAAGACCACGCTATGAGCAAACTATAATGAGAAGAGTTAACAGATGTACATGAATATATGCGATGGTGTCTGTATATGTCCTCATTCAATGTTGGAATAAATTGGCCGCCTTGAAGTCAGGCGTCAACTGAATTACTACTGGGAGTTCAGGATCGATTTCTTATCATTTGCATCAGTGTATAAAAGAAAAAAATTTCTATTTATCTTGACGTGAACTACTTTTGCCTCAACAAATGCACGTCCAGTATTTTGCATATATGAGCGAGCAAAAACACAGGTATCATCTTAACACAACGATATAATCATTGTATGAGCAAGTGTAAACACATGTATCATCTTAACACAACGATATAATCATTGTATGAGGGAGTTTAAACACATGTATCATCTTAACACAACAATATAATCATTGTATGAGCGAGTGTAAACACATGTATCATCTTAACACAACGATATAATCATTGTATGAGCGAGTGTAAACACATGTATCATGTTAACACAACGATATAATCATTGTATGAGGAAGAACAAACACATGTATCATGTTAACACAACGATATAATCATTGTATGAGGGAGTGTAAACACATGTATCATGTTAACACAACGATATAATCATTGTATGAGGGAGTGTAAACACATGTATCATCTTAACACAACGATATAATCATTGTATGAGGAAGAACAAACACATGTATCATGTTAACACAACGATATAATCATTGTATGAGGGAGTGTAAACACATGTATCATCTTAACACAACGATATAATCATTGTATGAGGGAGTGTAAACACATGTATCATGTTAACACAACGATATAATCATTGTATGAGCGAGTGTAAACACATAACACGACGGTTACATCACTACATGAGAGAGCTTAGTAACATTTGTCTTAGACACTCAGCGAATCTAACAAGTGGGATATCGCCCATGTCCTAACTCCTGAATAATTTATTCTATTGATTAATGAATAATTCGAGTTATATTAATCCACGAAGAAGTATCATTCTAACAAGCACATCGCAGAACATGAAGCCCATGAATGACACCTATTCACTCCAAACGGAAATCGAGTCATCCAACTTTTTAACAGAGTACATACAAGCATGACAACAATGAACCGTAAAACCTATTCTTAGCTCATGCACTGGATTGATAAGAATCTAGAAAAAGTCCTTCTCGAAAGATGAAAAAAGACATTTCTAAAGAGGTTCCTAAAAATGTTGCTTTAGGTAAAAATTAGGTAAGTTTGGAGTAAGCGTCATTCAGGAGTATTGATGCAGTTGTATTTCATTTCATACAGAGATAATATAAAAGAACAGTCAAACAGCTTTCTGAGCCTGGATAATATCTATTTATTGCAAGAGAAATAAATGGTCAGACATCGCATATTTTGTACAGTAATTTTCTATGTTAGAGCGATATTTATGTGTACGTCAGAGAATGAATTCATTCGTAGAGATCATAGTTATAATTCCGGTTCAATCATACTATTTTAATTTATTTGACGGTTAATGCTTTAATTGGCCTTGACAGTATCCATTTCATGTCTCCAACATCTGGAATTCATAGGAACAAATATTATTGGTTCAATTTCATTCGAGGCTGTGAAGTTTTAACTTCAAGCAAATTCCAAAACAATCATCTTATGAAAACCAGTATTACCGTCAGGACTGTACCGTTACTTTTTCCGGTCATATTTACAACCCGCTTCTAGTATCAAGGCCAGCTATTGCTGGAACGATGGTCATAAATTCCAGAACAGGCGTACTACGGACACCGGCTGAGCGAGTTCGCTGCGTGACAGATGGTGGGCAAACAACCGTGAACGTTTGAGTTCTCGGGCCCTAAGTCGAGCACTCATTGGACGTTTGTGTGTGCTAACCTCCGTCCACACCCTAAAATTCGCACTCTGATTGGTTGTTGCAGCTTGCTCTATCCCCGTAAAACTCACCTCTTTACTGACAGTGTACGTGAACTTCCATCAAAATGAAAATGATTTAATATCAATTTCTTGATAGAAAGAATTTTGGAAGTGATTGCGAAGGCTGCTCAAATTGAACACATTCTGTTTCTGATGACACTTTCGATTCTTTGAAAGCTTAGACTTTTACGCTCGTGATGTGTCCGTACCGAAACGCTAATGGGATTTTTACATGATATGAGGACTGTATTCAAGAAAAAGAGCCTTAATTCTTTCTAGGATTGCGACAATAAATTTGAACGTGTAGAGATCAATGTCTTTCCCTCATGATTTATGATAAAATACGAGAAAGATCACACGGCCTTGATGATGTTAACACGAAGATCTAAATCTCGACAGTCGTAAAGGCCTAGCTCCTCCCATGGGTGCTTAAGAGTCATCGTCAGATTTCCGCTCAATTCAATTACCATCAATGCAATCATGATAGTCAGGATCAAATGCAGATCTTCATTATCACTATCTCATTTCGGATGAACTTGGAAATCAGGGCCTTCGTAACTGAATATGAACCAGTGTTTCCCGAAGGATATGTATTGATCAGCATCATTTTCGCCGAAATAATATATATAGGACACTGGACAAGTTCATCAATGGAACTCCATTACAGTGAGTTGAACATGCGTTATAGATATTTTTTGCTTATTTAATAGGAGTATAGTTCAATAGTAGAGAAGAAAATTCAGATAAAAAATTTAAATGAGTATTGGGTGCGGCAACATAACTTCCATTTTTAAAAAGCTTTACTTTGGTCATTTGGTCATGGTCATTTCTCGTGGAAAACGTGAAACTGAAAGAGAAAATTTTGTAGATATATATTTAATTAATCTTAAATTTCTTTAATTTACATTATGAATTGCCCTGAGAAAATGATGAATAAGTGGAAATAAATTATTTACCTAAGTTCATTGTCAATTTGTCGGGGTGACAACATACACTGAATTCAAGTACGACCGAGAGATGAAGCATAATTAGCAGTTATAGCTTCATCAGCAGTTGTATAAAAACATCGTCATGGTCTTAAAATTATATTGCTGCAACGCATCTGAAATACGTTGCTGCATTTCACTGTTACATTTTATTTAAGTAGATTTCAAGTGGAAGGAAGTGGACTGAAGAAAGTAGAATGGAGTGCGCTGAGGAGGACACGAACAGAATAGTTTAGAATAGAATAGAATAAGGCAATAGGAACGAGCCGTTTGGTCCATTCTTGGTTCAATACCGAAGTCCCATGCCGTCTAAAGTAAATCCATCAGTCATGCACGTGACCACCTGCGAAAAGTTTCTCATTGACAGGGAAAGCATGCATCATTTGAAGCTTCGATAGTAGTGACAGCTATGTTTACTTCCCGCAGTAACAACTGCTATAATTCGTAAATTTCCATCGTAAAATACTGTGTAGCACTCTTAAAGAAATCATTTCTGAAACTCTTTGGTCTTTTTCACTCTCTCAATGACGAAGAAATACTCGGCTTGAATCAGGGGTCAAAATCTTGTAAGTCGAACTTTGTTTTACTGGCCATTGCAAGTCTAAATTTGAGCAGTCCGAGAACGGAATTTATGTGGGGTTTTAAGACAAAATCATGGGGCAGCATTTAGCACGAGTGCTCGAGTCTGACGATTGAGGTTCGTAGATTAGCAAAATTAAGACAAATCATATCTTCCTCTAGTCTATGAGGAGAAAATTACTCTACAGACTTTCCCTCTGCTGGCTGGAGAGCAGCCAAACTTCGTTCAAAATGATGGTCCTTTCAGTCCATTTCTTGTTTAATGAACAGCAGATATTTTCATTTCAGTGTGGCACTTAGCAGTGGAGTTCATATTTAGCATCAAAACTTGCAACTGGTGAGACAGTATGATTCCAATGATAAAGGCAAAGCTCAGAATATCTTTTAGACTATTATACATAGAAGATGAGGAAGAGGTAAACTCTTTGTACATTTCCATCGATCTCCGTTCCAACTTGTAACACTGCCTGAGTTAACGATGGCTAAGGAAAGCCAATAACAACAACTTGTATATAACCCTTTCAGGGGGTCAGTGTAATTCATGTACGAAAAAACAAAAACTTGAAGTTTGAACATCACTTTTATTATGAACGGAAAGTGTGAGTTTTGAAACCACGCGTAACTTAAAATGGGCTCTGAAAAATTCGTGGGCAAAATCTATGAATTAAATATTCAATGTACTCAATTTTTACTCCTTCAATAGAAGAAATTTTTCTATTTTATCCAATGTGATATGCTATCCGGAAAAAGTAAGTAAAATTAACAACATTATGGTATATTTTTAATTAAAATATGTTCCGATTATATGTGTACATACTCGTATATACAGTACTGGTGAAAAGTATTAAGAAGAGCTTTTTTACTTCTATCGCATGTACATTGTACATAAGTAAAAAGTGAGTAATATAAATTATTAAACTACACTACATTCAATAAATGTTATTTATCTCATTTATAACTACAAAACAAATGAATAAGAGCAATATTTAATATTTAGTGTGTAACCTCTTTTGCAACCCTTTTAAATAGTGTTGCTACATATTTGTTTTGTAGTTGTAGTACGTGAGTAGCTTCAAATATATATATGTATATATATGTATATATATATGTATATATATACATATATATACTAAGTATGTATGTATACATGACGAATTATCGTTTTTTGCAGGTTGCACCTCCATTCAAAAAAGATCAGCTGTACGTTCACAGCGTCAGCAGTTTGATTTACCTAACTTGAACAACATGTTTTGTGTTGCCAATGAATCCATACAGTTCCAAGTGTAACAGCAAACTTAATAGATAGCTTCGGCAATACTTTATACCATCTTTTGCGCTAAATAAATTTCATCGCGTACAAAGAGGACACTTTCGACTGCCAAAATAAACCATTCGTACAGGCAATACTAATCTCCAAAAAAAAAACATGGGCGAGTATAAATTTCGACGGCGTAAGACCAGCCTGACAATAGTTTCGTGGTACACTGCGCTAGATTTTTTATTACCGTCAACCATTTATTACACGCGCTCGACTAACTTTAGGTTCGGAGGAATGAACCGCAGCTCTTTTGGCGCTGTCGCATCATTTTTGGCACAGCGAAATATTATGAGGACATTATCGTACGTCAACTTGCATTCGAGTGCCAGTGATGAGACCTCAAAGCAGACAAGCACAGCTTCATTTACATTAAAAATTCTATTGTTCTCATTCATATTAAAAAAATAAACGAGTTTTATGCAAACAGCGTGAACAAGATTTGTATGTTTGTATAAATTTTGCTTGCCGAGGCGAGTGAATTCACAGCAAGCTTATAAACATGTGACTTGTGATGGACAGTTTGGATAAACAGTGTGTTGAGAAACAAACATCACACAATATTAACTTTATAAAAAGTAAAAATCCTTCTCAAAATGTAGAGAAAAACCGAGATCAAACTTCTTCAAAATTTTAATGTAGGTCTAGCAACATGCTCTGAGCAGACGCCTCCTTCAAACCTATTTTGCACGACAAAGTACGGGAAAGCCAAGTTTTGGTTCACACGAATTTTAAGTGAGAGCTTAAAATAGCAGGGGCGTGTCTTGCTTAATACAGAGGAGTAGTTCGCTCTATCCTAGAGCTGGAAGTTAAGTTTCCAGACTTTCTGGACCAGTAGCAGTCAGGCTGTCCTGATTGCCTTTACAGGACTCCGGAAAGAGCAAAAGTTTTTGCTGCGAGATATGAGGATTTCAGTTTCAGCTTTGTATAAAAAGTCACCGTGGATACAACGCGAGCAATTTTAATAATCTTCGCATGTCCATAAAACTGGAATGTTTGCAAATGTTGTTTTTTTGTCGCATATGCAGTTCAAAGTTTCTTTCTTGTAAATAAGTTGTTTCAAGAAAGGCAAATATCGGAAAAATCACTTCTGCAATCTCAGTCAAATAACAAAGTGTTGGAAAAAGGAACCAATAATTGGGTCAGAAAGTAGCATTTGGAACAATTTGACTCACTTATTTGGGAATATCAGTTTTCTTTATTACTTACTACAATCGATCCGTGCTAATTGCTTACAGTTATTTGGTAATATCGAGTTTGTTACGTATGTTGTATGCCAAGTTCATAACAAAATATTGACGTTCAATCTAAGCTTTGAATATAGGTTTATTTGTTGAAACTTATTTTCCACTTGTTAAGTGTATTTACTAGGAAAAAAAGTGTTTTCCTAAAAACAAACTTTCGCTGTCTTCTAAATTTTTCTATTCACGTTTCCTAACCTTCCACACAAGCGACCTTTGAAAAGACTGACCATGATTTTGAGAAGCAAAGCCCTCGCATAATAATCTCGATTAGTTTTTTTCATTTGCGGCGAAATGTTAATTCTCCCGCAGAGTGAATTCAGAGCTACACTTTAAGAGAGGCTCAGAGAGGCAATCGCCTGAAATGACAGAACTGTCGAGAAAACTTGACTTGTGTCAGACTTTCCTTGCATCGTTGCACTATACAGTCTTCAGGGTCCGATTGTCTGGGGCCTTCAAATTCTTAGGGAAATGTCCCAGTTACGTAATTTTTTAATAATCCCTCACGAAATTGGCTTGTATTTAGGTTGTTTTACTCTTACAGGAGCACGTTAGTATTCATGGTGCAAAACAGTTTACCTGGTAAACTGTTTTGGAACGTCTCTTTACCAGCTAGGGTAAAAAGTGTTTAAATTAGGTGTTTTTATTCCATCTGTTAAACTTCAGTTGGTATACTTCACAATTTTGTTAAAAATATATTCGAGCTAAATGGTTGTTACATATTTTGATAGCTCTGTCACTATATTACCATTGTTTCAGTTACGTATGTATTGAAAGAAGTACCAGTTCAAATAATTTTTCCCTAGAATATAAACGAATTTTTATTATTGAACATATATAAAAACAATAATGGTGGCTTTAGTCTTTTGTCTGAGTGGGCGAAGACAAGGAGTACATGAACGCTGCTCCGAAATAAGACCTCGAGTTGAAATGTCTTCACTTAACATGTTTTGAGCTGGCACTCGACTCATTAAACCTCAAGAAATTGTCCTGAAAAAACAGATATTTTATTTTGGATCTCGTAGCCCCAGTCGCAACTCTTGCCTTGACTTGACTGCCAGGGTGACCGAGAAAACGACATTTTCATTTTTGATGTAGAGGTGGTTTTAGTTGATGAACGCTCACCAGGCTGCTGCTATTTGATGAAGATGTCGACTGATGATGTGAGGGTGAGTTCTGTGTCGCTTCATTAGGTCCTTTTAAAGCAAAAAGTTCCGTTGTGGAATTCACTTTACCAGGAAAACACAATTTTGGAAGGTATAGCATGCCGGCACAATGAGATGGAGGTAGAGTTAATGAAGGAGAACATTTATTAGAATTTGAGATAGTTTTTGCTTATAGATTTTTAGTGCACAATCTATTTGCTGCTTAAGGGAATGTGTTCACATAAATAATTGAAATCGAACAACATAAATAGCAAATTTTGACAGTGCTTTCAGTGGTGTTCATGAATGTTTGACATTTGTTTCAAATGACTGTGTTGATAAATGATATTAGTGACATGAATTCTCTGTCAGAAGTAAATTAACTGACTGGTACGAAATGAAGAGAAAAAGTTTAATACCTGATTCCCATCACTAACTAAACTAAAGCAGAAATACTAAATTTGGATTATCGTACGAAAGGGGAAGAAACTATTGACAATATAACATATAACAAGTTTTTGTAACGATAGGGTGTTTGGAATGTCACTGTTTATTTGTAATTTATATCATTTATTAACGTGCTTATTTCTTGTAGAATACAAGAGGTAAAAATAAGTGATAATCATAAGCAAAATTGAAAGTGACTCTCTCGTAGCATCAATGCAGGATTTGAGCTGTTAACATCATAGTGGGGCTGAAATCAGTAATAAAAATATACCAGGAAATGAATTGGTTTGTCTATACCAGTTAATGAAGTTGAGGTAGGATTACCACGGTGAGCAGCACTTTTATAGATGGTTCTCTGTAATGAGATAGAAAATTACGTTGACTTTTACGCTATGCAAGCTTCCATTCTGCATCTCATCTACCGATAACATAGCCATGCAGGAGAAGAAAGCTAACAACGGGAAAAATGGTGCATTTTATAGTAATCCAGTGTTTTTGATATCCACAATACAATGCTTATAATACATGTATGCTCATACTGGTTTCAGTTCAATGATTTTCCTTCAGTAATAGATATGAAGAAATGGAACGGACACACAGGGATAGAGATATGGAGAGAGATAGACAGAGAGGGAGATACACTGTCTATTATATAAGTAGATACATGAACCTTTATTTCAAATAAACCTGTTTGATGGAGTGTGGTCATTTGTAGACTCACCCTATTATTTTGGTAAACCTTTAAGCGCGAGTTTCATTCATTTTCTATTTCAATGGAAAATGAAGGACAATTTTTCAGTTTGGTTGTAATATCCTCATTTTTTATACAGTTTCATTTGAACTAGACTAATCCTTTTGTTCTGAATCCCCTCTTCATTCACTTAAAGAATCTGAACAATTTATTGAAGTAGTGCGATTTTCATCTTGTCGATATTTCTGACGACCGTGCATGAAAGAACGAAGTTAATTTCGTTTAATATGAAGCAAAGTACATTGATGATGAAGTCTAAGAGAGTGAGCGCTGGAATTGAACGTTCAATGAAAAGATTATAATGAAGTTGAAACTTTTGAATTGTACACCGAGCTCGAAAAGAGCTGTAATTTAAAGAAAAAGGTACGCAGAAGTAGGCTGTTGAGTAGAAAAGAAATACCAGTTATGGTGAACGAGGGGGGGGGGTCTTGAAGCGTGGGAAGGTAGTCATGAATGTGAAATGAAGCTCGTGTAAAATTTTCATTGCTTCGTTTTGTGAGCGTAAAGGAAACGAGAATACTGTAAAGATTAGACTTGTTAGAGAAGAGATAGTTAGTACAGTGGAAGTAAAACAGTTTGATAAAGTAAGATATGAAGTGTAATGGTGAACAAGTGTCGTTGCTGAGTTGTGGAAAAAAATTTGGTGGTGAACCTAATTGTGGTGTGGCATTTATAGGGAATGACTGAGTGATGTCTAGATTTATGAATGTGAGTCCTAAGGAAAATATGCTAGAGATCGAACATCAAGGTTTGGATGAAGTGAAAGGAGCGTAGGATACGGGAGACAGCGCTGAATTGAGGATGCTGGACGGCCACTAACTATTTGACACATCCTTGATTGAGATATAGCATTTGAGCGTTGTCTTTTCTATTAAGAAGTACGGGAAAACAAAATGAAAATGCATGATGGCACGTTATGAATGAACGAGTGAGAGCTGACGGGCAGAGCTGAAAAAAATTAACAGGATCTCTGGCATGAAGGAACCTGATGCCAGAAATGGAGCAGCGCTTAAGCGGTTTCATAATTAGAACTCTAGTTTGCAAATGGTCAACTTGAAATATAAAGAGAGATAGTGCAAGGGTTCGTTGTACATTTCAACAGTAGGTAAATTTAAGAACACATGTTTAAATGCGGATCACTGAATGAAGATTTTAATTTTTTTGTTTTCTGTGCATGTTTTATAGCACCAACAAAACCATAGCAAATACTCGTGTAGCTTCTATCGAAAGAAGCTTTTGTCTGAAGAAATATAGTTGCGAACAGCCAATAATGTTGTTTAGAAATAACAAAAATGTACGGTTTTTAAGTATATCGTAATTTTTACAATTGATTATTTAATGAATTTTGCTTTTACCAACCTTTCTCACATGTGGTTTCGTGAGCTTTTCATGGAAAATGCGTCTACGTTTGCAGAAAAGTTGAAGACCTTGTGGCTATTATTTGTTATCTCAGCTCAAAAGTTCCTGTAAGTTGACTCAGCTATCGAAATTGTTTACACAGGCAAGTCTAGTTGGTCCTCGTCCGATCCATTTGGTGGCAGCACTTGGCAGATTACTTCTCTCTCTCCAAAAAATGGCCAGACGTAGCAGGCAATTTCTATCCTCGAGGAGAGCAAGCTTTTCTTGCCGAAAATTTTATTTATCGCTGACGTAAAGTGAATCCAGTTTCTATCTAGGCAGTAATGGCACAAATTGCTGCCCAGCGAAAGCGCAAGAGTTGTGCACTTTTTCAACGTGAAGGTGAGAAGAGAGACGTGTGATTCTATCCTGATGAGCAGTAATATTAGTAATACAAGCGTACTACAATGGTACGCTTGTGCTGGAGTTTCCATGAAAAAAATTCCTGGCTACTTCACTTATATTTAATATTTGGTCTATTGAATAGGAAAAAGAAGGATGATATTTGTCTGTAATGAATAATTGTATTGATGAGCACGAAAACATATTCATACGAACCATTGATTAAAATTTGAAGATATTGATCATTCAAATCCAAAAATGCAAATAATTTTTTCTGCATTGATAGTTGTAGGTTGATATCTTATATACACCATGGATATCAAATAGTTCTATTCATAAATGAAGGAGGGAAATGTAAGTTGTTCAAATTAAAAATTAAGTTTGTAGCCATTGTAATTCATTCCGTCATTCCCGCTATTGACCTTAGCGAAACGAGTTCTTCAAATTTAAAGTAATATTTTTAGTGGGTTATGTTATACAAAATACAATACGAAACACAGAACTGTGAAACTTGTCGGATGCTATTTTTCCTCTGGTACATTTGAAATGGTGTGAGTAATGGTAATTTATCTCCAATATATCTTCAATAAGTTGTATATACTTTACAAACTAAATCTAATGCAGCTAGTTCATTTTTTTCTCCATTTTGGCTTAGTGTTTATTAAACTTAACGAAGGATCATGACGTCAAATGAACATACTGTAGTTATTATTTTTTGTTAGAAAATAATTATATCTTTGTTCAACGTTGAGTTTTTGCATCAGTTTTAATTCCTTTGCCACCTAATACTGAGTCTGGCATGAGAAAACTAATGTTCCTCTGAAAAATTACATTTAAGTGCAAATTATTAAAAAATTAGCTCTGTGTACAGACCAGTTTAATTTGAGGCTGTGTTGCAGCAAAATGCTTGTAAAACATGGTTTTCTAATAAGAAATTTAAATCATAATCTCAAACGTTGAAACATTCTTTAATTTCTTCGGTGCATCGCACTTCGGTCACTCATTTCTCAAGAATGATGAAAGTGAGAAAATAAAATGTGGCGGACCAGAAAATGGCCCTTTGAGTAACCTTCAACTTCACTCTGCCGAGTAAGTTCGTACCGTTTATCAGCAAGCATCTAACTGAAGATGATTGAATTTTAACAAGCATACATTTGACTGTTAGCTCCGCCTTCATTGGGTGAAGTGCACTCAAGTATTAAGTATCATCCCAGCAGTCGAAAAATAAGTCATTTGAAGTTGGCTAGCTAATGACAGAAAAAACACTAATTTTTAAGAAGCACAAGTACCTCTAAAATATGAGTAATGTATACAGAGATGCATCAGGCGACACAATAATGGTGGCAGAAAAATAAGCACCAGATAGGCCGGTCATGGAATATTTAGAGCGAAATCTGGCCAGCAGATGCCCGGAAAATGCCTCCCACAACCCCATTAAGGGTCGGTCACTCGGAAAACTGCCTTCAATATTACGCTTGTGTGGAGCAGTCGCTTTATTTTAGATCAAATTATTGGGGCCTCTCTTGTAGTTCATTTCAGGGAGTTGCGTGGGTCATTCTAGTTAGGAAAAAATAATCATAATTACCGATTTTCATGATTCGTATTGCACGTCATGAAAAGACTACTCGTGTTATCATTTGGGACTAAGTTTTTCAAGAAGAAGTGATCTTCAAATGTGATGGAGAATTTTTTAAGGCGAGAATAAAGTGTTACAGTAGCTTCTCTTCTCCAACCGGCTTGTTGCACAAGTGATTTTAATTCAATTCCAAGTATCGTTATTGCAATTCAGATGCGAAAGCATCATCACTACAGACGTTGTTATGGAGTCCAAAATAATCCAGCTAAGAGACTTGGACAGTTGTGAAGTGTCGATAACACAGTGCATAACGACAAGTCGATACGCTAAAGAATGAGTTACTGGGTGCACAAAGACTGTAGCTAAGCCAAAGATCGCTCTGTGAGACTGGACGTAAAAATTTAAATACGAAACGAAAAAAAATTAATAGGGGTGTAAAAATTAGCCTGAAGTGCACGCAAAAAAAATGAAATGGGATCATCTAATTTTTGAATTCACATGCAGAGTGTGAAGTTTTGTTGAAAGCAACTTGGAGCTTCTGGTGAAATTTTATCTAAGAATAAATCAGTTTTGTTAGGCTTCCCATTAGCAGGATAATCATTTTAAAACACGCTCATTCATCATATTTCTTACCACAGAGAACATATTTTAAGCAAAGTGATGTTACTTTTACAGTAAATTTATGCGTTAATAAGGTGACTTGTTGACATTTTTATGGCAAAAATATTACCAAAATCATTATTCTCCTAGTCATAGCAAAAATAATTTGGACTGTACTCCAAGTACAGGGGAGTACAAGGTCCAACACCTCGGGATATATTTTATAAGATTAAAAATAGGACAAATAACTATAAATCAAGCAGAGGAATGAAGGGTTTACGTAATGGAATGATTTGCGCTTTGATATCCTCGCAAACTAATTAAAAAAACAGACGTCATGGCAAGACGGAAAAGATAAAACATTAGCAAAATCTAACTACCTATTCGAAAAGTGATTCCTAGACATCGAGCAGTTTTGAGATCACTGTCAAGTTTCTGGGGAATTTTTATGGGTCAGATTGAAACGTAAGACAACACAGGTGCAGATAATTGATAACAATGAAGAAGTGGAATATGAGTCGTGCATTTTCAAGCTTTTGTAGTGGGAGGTCTTACGAATTCTGGTGACACGTCAAGTGTAATGTGAACACTACGCGATCAAATCGTTGAAGCAAATTAGACAACTAAGCTGCACGTATTTAATGCCTGTTCTCATAGTGTCTTCTACTAGTCCTGTTCTTATTCCTCTAGTTAGTGTAGTACTTCATGTACTAGAATAGAATGAGGCTATAGGAACGAACCTTCTGGCCCATTCTTGGGTCGGATAATTACTTCGATTATTATTCGGTGTTTACCCAAGTCCCATGCCGTATTTCTAGCCGCGTCAACCATGTCGGCAGCGGGATTCGAACCCGGGTCTTTCCGCTCGCAAGCAGATTCGCTCACCAGTCGACCAAGCTGGACTTGTTGCACAACTTCCGGCTCTACTTGCTACTCTACTTATTTCTCTAGTTCCTGCTCCAATTATTTTTATACTTCTTGCTCTACTTGCTGCACTACTTCCCGCTCTAGTAGCTACACTACTTCCTGCTCTACTAGCTACACTACTTCCTGCTCTAGTAACTACACTACTTCCTGCTCTACTTACTGCTCCACTTCAAGTTTTATTTACTCCGTCATTTCCCTTTTACTTTCTACACTACTTTCTCCTCTAGTTACTGTTCTATTTCCTGCTCTACTTGCTACATTAATTCCTGCTTTACTTCTTGCTCCAATTCCTGTTGTATTTACTGTACTACTTTCTGCCCTACTTGTTGCACTACACCCGGCTCTACTTGCTGCACTATTTCTTGCTCTACTTCCTGCTCTACTTGTTGCAATACTTGCTGCACTATTTGGTGCACTACTTAATTCCACCAAGACCCAGTTGCCACCTCAAGCCACATGTGTAAGCTCCTGCATTGCCTGTATCGCTATTCCTATTTTGTACAGATAGGCTTACCTAAATCACAACGAATAATAGGGGATTTATCCTACACCTGCAAAAGCCCCGGTAATTCTTCTCATGATCTTATGGGATTGGTTCTCTTCTACTAGGTGGGTGCCTTAGCTGTAGCGTTACTTTGTTTCAGTGCCGTCACAGCTCCCGTGGTCTATACTGAAATACTGCAGAGATTGTTCAATTTCATTTTAGTGAGTAGAAGTAGAGCGATAGAAAAATAGCGTGACATGTACTGTAGCGACCACTCTTTATTCTATCACTTTTTCCTACAAACAGCTCCTCAGTCTAAGCTATTACGTGTCTTAAAATCTATTGTACACTTTTGAGAGGCACCAAACGACCGACTCTAATATATGTTTTTCTGCTAACTTAGAAGTAAGAGTCCCTTCTTTCAGAAATCAATTATTATCAAACGGGAGTACTAAATTGGTCAGTTCTCTGGACTTTCATTCACTGGAACTTCTTCTCATCTTCATCTAGTTGTTCCACAACATATTCCAATGGGTATGTTAACTCTACAGGAGTTGTGTGTACTGTATTAGATAACTATAGACTTTTTATAGCTAATTACAAGATTTATTTGTGCCCTAACCCCTCACATGAAAGATTATGATCATGGCTGTTTGGTTCCCACTTGCATTACTGTACCACTCGAGAGGACTTCTAGAAGCAATAGACGTCAGTGCAGTCGTTTGCAGTAATTCATATACGACCCAAAGCCTTCTTCTTCTTCTTTCTCATCCCCAGAACTTAGGAGAAACAGAACAGTTTTCAGGCGCTCTGTCTCTGACGGCTACGAATGCTGAGGCGCATTGCTCGTGTCCGGACAGCACGGACATGTTCCTCGTATTGACGCCTCGTGTAGGTTTGAAAAATAAGAAATTAATTTATCGGTAAAATAGAATGAACTTTGATTCATTGCTCGTAACTTATGGAAGAAACCAGGCTTGAAAATGAGGGTTGGTTTTCACGACAGGGGTACTCATAAAATGGTGTTAAGGATACCTCGGGAAGATATGAATGAGAACAAATATGTTCCACACAGCCAGACGAAAAGGAGAATGAAGTTCAGGTTCATAAATCACAAACACCGAAGCATAAAAAATTATTCTTAGTACCCGAGTTTCGGTTGACGAACAAGTGTAAACATTCATTACTTTGCCATAGCTTATGTATGAGTACATATACACGATGATGCGAGTTAACACTTATTGCAGTTTTGCATTTCTTGAATGTGAATGCTAACAAAACTAAGGACTTCACTCTGCTGATACGAGTACTCAAGATGAAATATTCAGAAAGATTCCGTTTACTCGAGATGTAATTGAAATACATCTCGAAGTGCTTACCCCGACTGTACACTTTGGAACAGTCGCTGGAAGCATGATCACTAGTTTTAAGATGTTACCCTTTAAAATTGAAATCATGTCGTATATATCATGCATACCTGAGTGAAATAAAGTTTCTTTCTCTCTTCTGGAGCAGGTGACAGGTGTGAGCTGTGGAGGCAAATAAAGTCGGGCACGAAGTGAAAGCATCACTACGACACAATACAAGTTATTCTACTCACATCAGCTAATCATAGAAAGTCAGCCCAAGCACATAAGGCTGTTGTGAGTGGTACCTTGCATAAGATAATAGAGTTAGGAGTAATTTTCTGCCAATGACTACTGGTAGTTTCCTACCCCTACACCTGGTTGATGATTTTTAGAATTTTACATTTACTCTTGGTGATGATTGAAAATTTGTTAATCAAGAATACAATACGCAAGACTTGGAATAGTGATAATATAGCCTGATAATTTCTATCGACATGAGAGCAGTGTGTAGATGTTTAGAGTATGTGTACATTATTAACGGAAAAAAAGACTTCGTAGCTCCTCAGTGGTGACATGTGAATGATCTATACAAATGAATGTCTGACGTGAAGTCTTATGATGGGTTAATTGTTATGGAAAGCTTAAGCTCAATCATGCAACCTAGGACATTTATTCGAGTCTTTCATGTTTGATATAATTTCTAGGATGTTCTACTATTGTCAAAATTCTGGAGGTGAGACTCTAAATTTGTGAAGTGAAAAGGATTATCAGTAATTCGCCTCTGTTTTAACCCAGCAGTGCATGATGTTTACCGTTATGCGCTGCAGACTAACTGCAGAGAGTGGAGTCATAGAAGGTATGTAACCTGTTTCATATGTGTGATATATGAGAGTGTAGTGCAGATTGCTCTGTTATTCAAACTAGGTGTAACATACTTTCAGAGAAAAGGGGATCAGCCAGTAACAGTAACAAAACATATTGACCTAGTTGTTATATGACCAGTAACTTACTGTATCATATTTCTTTAAATAAGTGTCATGTAGCCAAAAAGTATTTAAATCATCATCATACTGTATTGATTTAAAATTGAAGCATAAATGTTATGCTTTGTCTACAAAATCTAGTACTTGTATAGTTGAGAGCACGCACTTAAATTGCTTTCCTTTTTAACCATTAGCTAGTCTCACTTTTTATATTAGAATATTTCATTACCATTGTACAAGTACTGCAATGTATCACCATAAATGTTTGACCGTAACTAATAACAAGTCTTTTAGTAAATTACTTATCAAGCTCTCAATAAAAAACAAAATTTTAAGTGTTTTTTTTCTTCAGATAATGTATGATTACAGGTATGGAGGTTTTCTTTTTGTTGAGGCTTTTAATGAAGAAGCACTTCAGTGGTAAAAGCTTTTAGTATTAATGTTGTTCCTCGAACCAATCGCACATGCATATGCTAGGCCGGCATGCAATAAATACTTCGGTATAGGTTAGCGTTTTAGTCAAGGAATGAATCAGGTTTATTGCTTAATTAAGCAAGTCAATACATTTAACCCGAAATGAAAAGCCTCAAGTTCATGTTAATCATTTAACAGATTCTGCGTCTGGTATATCACTTTATTATACTGTCAAATTTTATTAGTATTCCTTCATTATATGGGGAGAGCTGCTTTAAAT
Source organism: Trinorchestia longiramus (assembly GCA_006783055.1). Lineage (NCBI taxonomy): Eukaryota > Metazoa > Arthropoda > Malacostraca > Amphipoda > Talitridae > Trinorchestia > Trinorchestia longiramus. The sequence continues at coordinate 79,386 of VCRD01000905.1, forward strand.
TTGAATGTCCCCATTGAGTGAATTAATAACATATCTTGGTAACGCTCTTCTCTTTTGCCGCAGATTAGTTACCAACAACAGAGCAATAAATGTCAATGCTTTGAGAAACGCAAAGTACTTATTGAAATTATTTCGAAGTTTTTATTGAAATTATTTAGATAAGTTAAAAGAAAAGTTCAGCTCTTTTTTAATATTCTGCTCACACAACTATCGAATTCAAAGTTAAAACGTCAAACACTTGAGCCGAGACAGCTTATAAGTGGTGACCTCGAGAATTATCGTCTTTTTTCTATTGAGGAAATTAATGGTCCTCAATGTGGCCTCCACTCAGCCTAGCGCTACACTGACACCTGTCATGGATTGTTTAATATTTATTTTATGATTTTTCCTACTACAGGAAGCAAAAACCAGTCCGACAAATTATAGTATTTGTGCTATGCAAACAGCTTTTACAGATTAGGTTCGACCTTTCGATGTTTCATTCTTGTGTCTCGGTCAGTCCATTGTTTACCTTCACGTAAGAGGACCAAAGACCAGGAGGATTCTCAACTTACCTTTATCTCCCCTGTCTGTAGCTTCTGATAATTCAATTCAAACGTTCATGTAGCAGCATATCTGACTTTTAACCTTGAGAAATATATTCAGGATAAATTTTGTGCAATGCATTTTAATAATACATATTATAATAACCATCTTTGTATTTTTTTACACTACTTGATCGTTCATAGTTTAAGGCGAAGCTCAGTTGTGAGCTAAAACTTACAACAGAGATATGAGGGAGATATTGAGGAGCAGATTATAATCAGCAGCACGATCAGAGCAGGGCTTCACTTTTTATTAACTCGACGTGGTCATACCTTCTTTGACCTATGTATCACCCTAGATGGATATCCTTCAGTTTAGCCATTCTTCTTTGATCGCCCTTCAGAATATATATTTGCTTATTTGGCCAAATTTCGAAACCCTAACAAGTCATGTTTGTTATTTGTATTCATTACTTCGTATCATTAAAAAGAGGGTTTCAAATAATTTCTTTCTGCAGAATTTTCTTCTTCTACCCAACATTCATTCCGAATGTATAAGCAGTATGAGTAACGCTTGTTTTTCATGTAAGATGAGCTGCAATTATTTTTACTTAAAAACATATTACATGATATTCATTAGGAGTAATGGCTCATGCTTCATTTTCGTAAAACCACTTTAAATTTTTCTGCCAGACAAGAAGTTATTTTGAGCTGCTTTCTTCAATTCCATGGGTAAAAACAGCTGATTTATTTATTCCTCGAATGATTTTTTTGCATACCACTCATCATTTTTAAATAACTAGTGGTACTAATGCTACTGGAATTATCATTATAACTATTTTCATCAAAAAATAATATGCATTACGATGTGTATCACTTTTTCCTATTATAGCCTATGATCATTCTCACATTACTGAATTGATTCAGCAATGCTTAAAATAAATCCTTAATGATTCACTCATCAAAAGAGAAGCAGCAATTCTAATAATATGACTAGTTTCTATACTTATATTAATTAGTTCCTATACTAATGTATTAGAATTCTGCATCTCTTTCAAAGCAAGTGAGTGATTGGCGACTTTATTTCAGCTTTACATGCCGTGACAGCAGAAATCCAGGTCTCCTTTCATTAAGCGACCTCCGTAATTTGTCGTACATTCAGAGAACGGACGGGCCGTGTGTCGATGCTCACAAAATTGGTCTATAACTCTCGGCACGATGAGTTCGGTAGTTATAACTTCCAAGGCACCAGTAATGATGGCGGCTCGTATTAATGCCCTCAAGATTTGGAGACCAGGTAAGACCAGAGTCAAAGCAGGGAGCTAATCCAGGCCTAACTCGATCATCTTAGCGAGCAGAAGATCAGATATCGTCCAAGTCCAACCAAGACCGAAGTTACTCAGGAACTGATCTTGATTAATGCAGAGTTAGAGCGTTTTTATAGCTTGATTTCCAATTTTCAATGAGGAAAGAATATTAGCACGTGATCGTTTGTAACGTGAGCCGTATGCGTAAGTCTTTATTCGTTACGAATGTAGGATCTACGAACAGATTAAATCTCTGTATTTTTATGATGTTTTGTAGTTATTTTCATCAAATTTTGAACACACAATTGCATGCACCTCAATTTTACGGCAATGTTGTACGAGTATCTTCATTTCCGCTAGTCGAGGTAATGCAGCGAGTACTGGCTTAGTTGAAGACATTTTCACAAAAATTTATATGTATTGAAATGAATTTAATTTATATTCCCCTAGGTGCGAAAATGGTTGAATTCTAAACAAGAACAGAGCTCCATTTAAGCAAAATTTATGAAATACAAAATGTGCAGAAAATTCTGAAAGCGAAAACCTCGTAAATTTTCAAGCTCTCTTTAGAAAACTACTATAGTGATCTACACAAAGTTAAGGAAATTAAGAGTAAAGCACCACACAAATTTTTATTCTTTTCAGTTTTTACTTTAACGGTATGATTAAATGACTGCTGCAAACCGTGTTCTAGTGGTTCATTTATTACAAAAGTTTTAAGTTGCTCGAATAGAAAACAAGATCAAATAGTAAGAATCCTGAATCAATTTTTGTTTATTGGAAACTTTCTTGCGTACTCATCTGGGCAGTGCGAGATGCAGTGAAGTTTAATTGTGCATGTAGATGTAGATGTAGACCACAATTTTGTAGAGCCAGAAACATTTTCCCCCTTGCTCCCACACTTACGACCATACCTGATTTTTACTCAAGTAAATAAGTTAAAGCATGCGCATTATGTGTTGTGTGGATGTTGCACGTACACTACATGTAAAATACCAGGCTAAAGTAATACATGTACTCATTAATGTGGTAAAATCTAAAGTTAATTTGCTCCTGTGTTTCCAGAACAACGAAAATAGAATAGCACCATGCATCAAAGGAGCCTTTAATGGGCCCAATCAATTTAAAATATTTCTTCCCTTTGCCTGTTACATAAAAAGAAGCTAATTTTGTTCATTAAATAGTATGGAATGCTTGAATGACATAAAAAATAATTTGGCAGTTTATTTTCTTTTCAATACTTCGGAAACGCTCGGAAGTCCAACTTCTTTCAAAACGCTCTTTAGATATCCCGCCATTCCTTTCAGTCATTCCTATCAAAGTGAAAACTTTTTCAAGTACATACGTACAAGATTACTCATATATCAGCGCCAGCCGAACTTGCCAGTTTACACCAAATTAATATGTTCTCAGTCCAGGCTTAAAATAATCCTCTAAGGTAGAGGTTCTCATCCAGGGTTGAATTTACCCCTAGGCTCTAGTAAATTTACCCCTAGTTGAGAATAGCTGCTCTAAGGGTTCATCAAGCATATTCGATATAATTTGTAGGCAAGACAGGACACAGACGTCTGACCTGCGACAGATTGTAGGCCACTCCTGTAACAGCTGCTTCAGACTTGCTACAATTCGTTGTTGCCGGATTTCTGCGATAGGCCTCTGTGGCTTAATTGGATTTTTATTGGCCTTGTCAGATTGCACAAAGGGCGCACAATTTGCAGGATGGCTTGCATTTCTCTCTGTGTAAAAGTATTATCACAATATTACTGTGAGAATTTCTTGATCTTACGTACATTCCATCGTTATGTTGCGATGACTCTCTATGACAGCCATGACTGGTATGCTCAGACAGAATTTCGTCTTCTAGAAGCTTTTGAGTACTAACGAACAAGAGGGATCTTCACCTAATGGGAACCATGTTGGAGCTTTCACCATTTCATGAACTAGGATACTGGAGTATTTGAGAAGAACTCGGATTATACAACGTTTCAGCATCTATTCTAGCCAGGTCAAACAGAATTTGCTCATCTCAAAATTTTAGCAGCCCGAGTCCGGTACATGTGTTTGGTACTAATTGGTGGGTAGGATGTCAATAAAGAAGTTGGTTGGGAGTTGGGAGCCTTGTGTCTGAGTCTGGAATTAGCGAAAAAAGTTTAACTTCAACTCAAACAAGATGTCAGAATTAAAGTTTAGCTACTGGTCTCGGTGGTACACGACGTTTACGAGTACACTCTTTGTTAAATGTCATCTTTGAAAAATTCGACTTAGTGACTAAGTAGTAAAACTTTCAGGACTGATGTTCACCATCAATCACACTCCAACAAATTTAAAGTTTATCATATTCATATTTTACATACGACAATGTCTGAAATCATACAAATGTTGAAAATGACAGAGAAAAGCCTGCTTGGGCCGTCCTCGTTAAAACTTAGGTACTCACTTACAAACTTACAAACTAATACTTATGTAACTTGGCACTCACATCTGATGTTTTGCTCAGATGCCTCTCACTTGATGAGATCAGCAGCCTTAGTACACAAGACTTCTGCTGAGCGAGAAAAGGCACGCACAATTGCTACGGCTTGCTTGAAAAAAAGCCTCAATCTTTGACCATAGCGCTAAAATATTCCCGCGCCCTGGCGGCAAATGGAAGCTCGTGAGACGAATATGAAAAGTGGGCATTCTGGAACCGCTTTCAAGACTCCACAGAGAAGCCAGAAATTGTTAGGATGTATTTTGTCCATTTTTATGAATAGTTACAGGTTACGAGAGACCACCCTAGGCCGATGCTTTTTCTAAGTGAAGAAGCGAATGTTGCATTTTAATTTTGGTTACAAATATAGAAGCGTATCTTTATCCAAGAACTTTGACGAATCACAGTTCAGGTATGTATTTTGACGCTTCTTCAATAATAGTGAAATCATTTATTTTGTTGTTAAATTTTGACAGAGAGGAGGAGCAATTCAGGGTGCATTCACTGCATGTCAAACACAGTATAAGGAATGCATGTGCGTGCATTTCTTGTTGATTGATCTTAAAATAAATTCATGTTACTGAGCAAACATATGACAAAACTTAGTACGGAAACTGCACCGTGAAAAGATGAGCAAATTAATTACATATGACACTATTGGTGCCAAACTGTATCCTATTTAGTGTCATATCCATTTGTCTTCAAGGCACTCAAACTATTGACTAATCTCAAGTATCGACTAAACTGTCAATTAGTACGTGTCGGTTCTAGACTCGCTTGGAGGGCAGAGCACACCATGAACACAAAGCTCAAAGAAGCTCAAAGGCAACGTTCCTGTATTGATAAGAACGCAAAAGTTCGGAAGCAGGAAACTGAAGCACTTTTTTACATGACGTACTCGTAACGTAAATGGTTAACCCCATATTTAGGGGGAAAGGCTGGAATACGTATACCACTGTTCATATTAAAGCTTAAAACAATTCAAGGTGGTCTTCACATTTAATTTTCTTCAGAATGAAAGCGCTATTCATGATGAAATATTCATTGGTCAGTGTTTTTAATCAGAGTTAAGAATTTTTTTTAATTTCGTTTTGTTTGTAGCAGAAATGCTTATGAGTTTCAGCGCCGTTGAAATGAAAGCCATGTAATTAGACGCACCCTTATTTACTGCTCTGGGTCTGTCGCGCTCGTTACAGTTCCGGAAACACATTAACCCAATTCATGCAAGGACTAGCATGTAGATGTGGAATTTTGCAATTTATGCCCTGGTGAGCGTTTATAAGAATTAAAATATTGAAAAGATAATGACGCTCCGTAGAGCTAAGTAAGACGTAAATAATTATTATTTCTGCTAGAAAATGAAATTGAAAATAATGAAGTAAAATATTAAACTGGATGCAGGATACAGAACAAAATTCTAACCAGGATGTGCGAAATTTTCTTAGATTTTCAATGTATACGATGCATACTTTCAATATGAAACCATCGATTCCACGGTTACATTCAATTAACAGCAGAAAACGTGTAATTACATCGGTAATGATGGATGCACAAAAGCATTATAAATGCAAGATGCATGATATCCAAGTCTGTTGATATCGCTATTTTCAGAATTTAAAATACCATTAAGTTTGGAAGGGGATAAAGTTTTTTGCCTCCATGAAATAATAACCAACCAGTCTTGTTAACACCCGAGTTAAGGCTGCTGGAATTTTTTGAAATAGTACAGTGGTCTTCCAGCCGGCAGCTCATTATATACGAGTATAGTTACCATTGTCTTTGATCCAATAGTGTATGAGAGCGTCAGGCAACTACATAACGTTATTTCTCTATTGTGTACTGCATGAGTTTAGAAAATACAGGGTGTCTCAAAAAAATGTACTCACCCTTAAACTGTTGCTAACATGCTGTCTTCTTTGTGTTGCAGGTGTGAGGTTCGAACCTTTGCGAACATGATTAAATGTGATTAAAGAATCATGTTCCCAAAGGTTCGAACCTCACACCTGCAACACAAAGAAGACAGCATGTTAGCAACGGTTAAAGGGTGAGTACGTTTTTTTTTGAGACACCCTGTATATACCGGTTAAAACCATGGAAAACATTCGTGGCATGCAACCAGATGCATTAAAAGCTCGTAAATGCCAGCTGTGGTTTACAGGTTAAAGATGGTTATTGAGGCACATTAGCCGAGCCTCGCTCAGTAATACAAGCCACTCTGAATGACGACCTTTAGAATGAGACCATCGCATCGGATCCATGTCAAAGTACCAGGGATTTGGCACAAAAATTCAATGCATCACGTCAAATAAGAGCGAGTATTGCGAATAAATTGAGAATACATATTAAGAGATAATTTGGATCCCTGCCAGTTCACGCTGAGAAACCGAAGACGATGTTCCACCCCCTGCTGAACAAATTTCCAACTAAGAATAGTTAGCGAAGTTAATTACTAGTTGTTAGAACACATGTTAATTATTGTTGGCTCTTATTAAGTCAACTAATTCTGACTCCAATGTGATAGGTAAATTCATTTTTCAAAATGTTGAAGAATTAACAACAACCAGCTGACCAACCTAATAGTTTTGGGCAAGCTATAAAGACACTCGGGAATTCTAGGACGTCTTTTATAAAAATTCAATAGCTATTTTTATGCAAAGCACGAAAGCAAGAAAATTCGTCAGACACGATCGAGACTTGGTGCTTGTGTCATGACGAGAGACCACTTCAAGCTATTAAATTTTTTGCTCGCAGATTTAAGGCAGCATTAAAGCAAAGCAGTTATTTTTAAACTTCGTGTGTCATAAAAGCTCGTTCTCAATTGGTTTTGTTAGAGCAAAGACATATCCAATTTGAATGAATTTTGTTGGGAACAGTGCTTGTGGGTGCTCAAAAATATTAATTTTCTCTAATGTTTTCGTACTTGAGAGCACAATGGTAATACTGTGTGTCCCAGGATAAGGTTTAGCGCGATGAGAACGTTCAAAGACAGACTTGAGTTTTTACTTCACTGTTTGGGAGAGCTTCGTTCTAGCCACGAGTGTTTGTAGCCAGAACCAAATTATGCTTCTGATGCTAATTGATCATCAAAGAGGAAGCTATGATGAAACAAAGTATGCATAATAATATGAGTGTATTAGCATCGTAGCTTATATCTTATGTTGAAAGAAGAAGAATTATTTGATGGCTTGCTGTTAATAGCTTGACGAAATTACATCCTCTCTACTGATAACAATGTTACACATATGAATAAAAAACAATAACTTAATGTTTTGGTTCACAATAACAGTGATGTGAACTTGTCTGTTATTTTCTTTCACACATTTACACTTCCATCCAGTGATCATGTCAGTAACTTGACTAATAGAATTCTTGTAAGACGTTTCAATGCTTGAAGATGACACATTTGGAAGGATCGTTGGAGGGCAGCTGCATATGGCTAGGCAAAGCATACATAAGTATGTATGTATATCCTCTAATATAAACTCAGAGGAATAATGTGGCTGGCAGAGCGAACGCAACGCGGCTGTTCCTTCTGACCCGAGACATTCAGAGTTTCATTTTCTCTAAATCCAACTGCTTAAGTTTTCCTTCTTATTTTGTCTTAGCATTGTAGTGGTCAATAGAGTAGCCCTATAATACCGTAACATGAGCAGCTTAGACCACTCCTTGTCCATTTACTTCAGTTAGCCCAGAGTGGTTATCTTGGTATTTAAACCCATTAGAAAAGCGCTAAGAAGCCTGGAGCGTCTGTTCATGGATCGTGAGGCCATCATATCTCGCTTTTCCAGCATGCAGTTTGTTTGCATGGGTTGTTTCAGTACCACACAAGCAATGGCGGCAGACTCAGTTTTGAATAGTTCGCGTTATGGTCTCCAGCGTGCTTATTTTACTTCTAAATGTTGGGGAACAACTTTGAGTATTACATACCCTGGTTGTAGGCTAGAGACACTGTAGAAACTTTTTAAATTGATACTAAAGGATCATCAGTCAAGAACTGGAAGTTAAAATAAACCAAAAAATTATGTTTTACATAACTCAGAGTAATCTGCAAGGGCTGTCATAGTTGGGAAATTACTGTATATCTAAAAGTGAAACGTACGAATATTGATTATTATTCAGAGGAGTACAATACTCGTTTGTTGTGTGTTTTTTTCTCTTTATATCAACGCATGCATTGCATATCAGAAGGATTCGTCATTGACGATAGATTTTCACTATTGGTATACGGTGTTTTAATATCAACGGACAAAAACCAATAGTTTAGAGCTTCAAAATCTACTTAAACGAGAAAATTGTGAGTATTTTCTGTTATTATACTTTAATTCATTTACATTGGGAATCAACAGGACTAGCACATCATCAAATGTATAGATTTTTTGAATCCTCCTAAGTTATTTCCTTGCTAATCTGTGAATGCTTTAGAGTGCAAACAATATATTGCAAAGTAAATACTTTAAGTACCAAATTGAAATACATAGTTAATTTCAGAAATTCCGTCGTATCTATTTAAATAATCTAACTTATGACCGAGGACAATTTCTTGAAGCCTGAACAAAATCATTTAGATATAGAAGAAACTTGTAGCTTAAAATCAAGTTAAAAAAGCAGACAGGAGTTACTTTCAAGTAACTCTTAACGCAACACTCTAACGCTGCAGATTATTTGCAATGCTCTCTAGCACTGCATTCCGCAAAGCACGCTCCATTTTGAGGCCGTACGGAAATTACGCTGCAGGAGGTAAGATGGCTTCACAGACACGTTTATTTGCACAGCCGTCAGATGCAGGAGAACGTCGCTGAAGTTAGTGTTTTTTTCGTTCTCAGTACTCAAGAAAGTTTTAAAGTTTAGGGAGCAGATGAGTTACTTTGTTGTGTTGTTTACGATTCAATTATCAGCTAATGTGTCTTGATAACGTTATGTTATGTGATGCATGCGCCGTCAAAGGGTTAAGTTCGAAAGGATTCTTCATCAATGTTCCGTGGAGATTTGATGCTCCTCTAGACAGATGCAGGATTATTGAGTTGTATTCGAGAGGTTATTGTGCTTGTTTATGTTTGTGTTATTTGTGAAATTAACAATCCTCATTGGTATTCATAGCTACCCACAGAGGGTCCAGCTACACTTGTTGCAGAACCCTGTTATAAGTATTAGTTTTATAGTAAAATAAGCCTCATATTTCTTCTTTCCCTTCTTTGTCTCTCCCGAAGGGAAGGATGGTGTATCGTGCAACCAACCAATTGCAGCTTGCACAAGAGTCTTCATTTTCGTTCATCTCAAGACCTGTTCGTCTTTTATATACGTTTATATTTCTTTCCCCAACGTGGTGGATACTGCCGAAAGAAACAATGTTTTTCCTAGTGGGGTGATAAAAATTAAAAGCTACTGCTTTTCGGTGATAATTGCTTTACTTGAACAAAAACATCAGTGAATATAAGAAAATATCCTGTATTGAAATAAAAACATTTATTTAGCATGAATTAAAAATCTTAGATTTCAATTAGTTTATTGACATTGACCAATGTAATTTAGAGCGTAGCACACAACGCATCTGAAGTTCTGCTCCGTAGTGTTCAGTAATCCTTAACTGCACGAAACTTAAACTACAGAGCAGCTGAGCTGCATAGCAAGCAGATGCAGTTTTTAGCTCGCCCTAAAGTTCATTATGAACTAAGAACACCGTAATCAGCATTAATGCTCAGAAATACTAAAACCCAGTCCCTGAAACCGTTACACTGCAGGATGTAACTAAACTTGTGGTCGGAAGCTTTGCAGCTGCCGCGTAATAGGCCAAAAGATCTTGTTTCATGTTCCAAAACGTTGCATTTGTCTTTAGACGTCGATCCTCAAAATTTAACTTTTAACAAGGACATTCGAAGTTAATTAAGGACATATTCAATCTCCATAACAGCTTAATGTAAAATTTGAGGAGATTCTAGGAATAAATAGTCAACTTTTTTAAAAAAAAGAGTTGTATTCTCCCTTTATTGCTAAATTGCCGAAAGTCTAAGAGCGTTCAAAGATAAGCTTTTCGACACTCTGTTTAAAAAATACTTGAATTCAGTCATAAGAACAGCTTAGTGTTATGAAATTTTGAAACACAGTCATAATTTTAAGCAAACAAGAAAGAAAATATGCTAAAAAATGAGAAACTTTGCGTGGAAAAGGAAAGAGTATCATGACAGTGAGCAACCGCGAGTTGGGCTTCCATCTAATTAACAAAGTTGGCGAATGCTCGGAACTTTTCCAAAGAGAGCCTCTTAAGTAGAAAGAACTACATTAAAGAGTCTTCTTGGTATTTAGAGAAACCTTTTAGCTACTGCGAATGGCTAGCTTTGTGAGGACACTGAATCAAAATTTTCAAATTAAAATCCCTTGTCTGCAACAGTATTGTTGCTAGGCTTTTCTTTAGTAATTTGCAGCCTTACTAACACTTTTAATTGAAATCTCTTATCAGTTAATTAACAAGCTCCTTATTGCTTGAAGTCGTAGTAAATGCGATTGTCGTACCTCGTAAATTATGTTATTGATCATTTACTATCACATTCATTTGCAGGATGTAAAACTAGTATGATAACAATAGAATAGAGCATGAAAATACGAGTACATACGAGTATTGATGATCTGTTTGGTTCATCTTTGGGCTGCTACTTATATCCCATGCCGTCTAAAGTTCAGGCTCTAATCACCTACAGGCATTTCAATCAAACACAGGAATTAGGGTAAAGAAGGATGGAGGAAGAAGAATGAGTAACAGTCATATTCTCAGTCATCCATTCGTACGAAATAATTACCCGACCCACATTACAAACTCTAGGTACTTAATAGCTAAATGACTCTTGGTATAGGATGGTTATATGGCTCGTGGTGCACATAGATGTGGCTCGTGGTACACAATAATTATACGACTCGGAAAAGACAATTATCCCACGACCTACGATACATAATTATAATTATTGCATATCTTTTGGAACACATTACGCATATGATTTACGGTACACATAAATATAACATTGTGGTAAGCACAAAAATGGTTTAGGGTACGTAATAATTATTCGACTCTCAATACGACGTCTAAACGACGTTTCGTTCGTAGAAATTGAAAATGCCATTCAAAGTCTTCTGAGTATTTTAGGAGAAAACGGGTACAACCGCATTGAAGATTATCAGAATAAAATGTTTGTGTGTCGGTTTAATATTGATCTAAGCAAGTTTAATGAAAATCATGATATTTTAGACTCTCTAATGTAAAGAAAATGAAGTTATTCGCAAAAATTTCTACAAAACACTATGAGAGGCAAATGCCTTCCAAGTTACCTTCATCTTTGTATTAAGTTATGGTAAAATGCACCCATCAGACTCCCATATACTTGGATCATACTCTCATATGTCCGTACGTGGAAACTACAGTCGACTTCTTTGTACAACCCTCTATCTTCGGGGACCAGAATAATGAGCTTACGACCGTCTTACTCCAAAATCCGGAAGAAGATCAGAATATTACAGTGAATTACTGTTTTTACTTTACTCGTAGCAATCGAGGATCTCATGCAAGAGGATATTAGAATACTTTTGCTCATTGCAATGAGATACATCGAGCAGGAGGACTTGCAAGGTATTAGGTTGGAAAGAAAGTAATGTCGTTTTTCGTTAAGATTTTTTAAAATCCTTTTAAGAGCCCCTCGGTTCTTGGTTGAGATGAAATCTGAGTTTAATGTACTTGCATTTTTAATTCTTCCAGAAATAATAAATACCAAATTTAGATAATTTAGATAGTCCACGTTAATGAAGACCAAAATCAAATGATAGAGAAGGCTTCAAAGATCTTGTAGATAAAAATCTCCAGATGAAAATTGAACAAACTGCCTCTAGCATATTCGAACATTCAAAACATTGCTCTCATTGACAGGACAAACGCTTCTTGCAGCTTGTGCAGCTGATGTGTCTTTCTTGTATTAAAAGAGCATACAATGCCTTAGATGCTCTTCCTCAATATCCATTTCTTGAGGGTCAAAACTATAAAATTTATATAAATTTTAGTAATTATTACATCTGGACAAATTAAAGATACATTAAAATTCAGATTTCTTTGTATCAAGCAATCGAAGAGCTCTTAGGAGGATTAAAAAACATTCAACGATAAAATTATATTCCTTTCAATTCAACCTAATCAATCAAGAAGCAGCACTAGCTTTACTTTCATATAAACTTGTATGAAACGTTCCCTGACGAGTGGAAATAAAATTCTAACTCGAACTATTTGTTATTGCACTATGCGCGTCGAATGAACAATTTTATAACAATTTCTTGCTCACGTATATAGCGTTGCCTGCTTTTCAAAGCGTATTCTATTGATTGCAAAGAAAAATAATTCGTATTCCTGAGTCAAGCATTGCCTGCGTCCCATTTTCAGTCTAGTCAATTCTGAAAATGAATGCGTAAATAAAAAATATTATAAATTAATAGAACATAACACATCACAAATCTAAAATTTCTAAATAAGAAATCCTTTTATTGCAAGAAAGATATATGTAGCGAAGTTTTTCCGTTGTTTTCCCGCTGTTGGGCCTCGTGCAATTTGCCCAATGAACCTCTTGCCAATGAAGCCTATTTCCCATAACCTTGTCTTGATTAAGGCCAAGCCATTGCAAGAGAATCATTCGATTAATGCACGCTTCGTTTTGATCCCAACAGCTCGACGTCAAGTCGTGGAGGGCAACCGTAATTGATGAATGCATCAAATGATGAATGCAGATCATTCCCCAGCGCCTCACGCCTGCTGTTTGTTGCCATCAAGCCGGTCATTGCTCAAAGCAATAAGGCAAACGCTCGAGATGCGCTAAAGTTTAATGGTGACAAATTTGTCTAGGTCCAAGCTTGTTAGGGCTTGCATGTTAATAAAATTGCCATTGGCTTGACGTAGAGGTGTCCATAGACACACGGCTGCAGCATGGACGCCCGTGTAACAGAAGCGTGTGCTTAACGAAGTTCTAAGGGAGAGATTACAAGCTCAGTGCTGTGGCTGTGGGGCATTGCCACTGAATTAAACTGATGCTTTAACAACTATACCGCCTAGTTTTCTGTGAGAAACGTGATGAAACATTGAGCCATTAAGGTTTTAAGTATCGGCTTGCGAGTAGATCTCAGATGTTCTGGTTCGGATATATTCTGAACCATGTATGGTTTTCACTCGTGAATGCAGTCACACGAAGACATAGCTTACATTTACGAGCACTCGTAAATGTTGAGTAATGAAGGTGCCTCAAACTTATTAAGAACGCGGGAGCAAAAGAAATTACTAGCTCTCGCCTACATAATTTTCTTTCTCACTTCTTGGGATTGACTGACGTTTGCAAAGATTGAGCTTTGAAAAGTTTTTTTACAACTGTTAGATTTGTCTTTTAACCTTACAACGGGTAATGACGCTATGGCAATCTACACTCAGTCAGTACCATTCATTTCAGTAAAATTACACTTTGTGTTTCTCACCCCCACCATTATTCTTACGAGATGATCTTCAATTTCTTGCTCTTATGAATGAATTCTACACGCAGCGGGAAACAAAAACTTAAATACACATTCCCGTGCACAATTACGTGGCAGTGTTTCAGCAAAAATTTCGGTAAACCAATTTTCAGTCTCTTTCTTTTTATCGAAAATAGGAGGACGCGCACGCTGCACTGAGTTATAGGACTGTGCATCCATAAATGAAGTCCTGAGCTCAAATGTTTTGTTTCACGAGAGATTATTGAATGATATTGTCCCAGTAAGAACAAGCAGAATAAGATTTGTGAAGGATTTAATCGTCCCAGAGTTTATGAATACAGTGATATTCTTTTAGATACTTATATAGAAAATTGGCACTGAGCAGCATATGCAACTGTTTATTTATCCATAACTGTAATGGAAGAAGATTTACAATACAACATTGATGAGGAATATAAGTATTTAATTTCGAAATATGCTGTGCGACCACGTGCTTAACTTGTTTCAGTAGTTATGTTGAACATTGGATTTAAGAAGAGCTTGCACAAGAATATGAAGTGAGAACAAGGTTTCATTCGCTTCAAAAGGTCAAAAAAACTGTATATCTTTGGACCTGCCCAGGCACAGGGTAAACTAAGTAGAAATTTCACTAGTTCATCATTTAAGCCAATTATCCTGATTCATAGTCTCTAATTATTTTCATAATTCACGGCACAATTACGATATGCTTCACAATCAGTTCACGGCCTGTAGTATTGTTTAAATTATATCCGTGAAATGTAAGCATTTGAAAATTTCTTACGCACTTATTATGCTGGGTACTAATTAGTAGGTTATGTTCAGATTCCGATTGCATCTAGGCCTTGTACAGCAGCTTTATCTTTGAAAATCAATACATAATTCTCACAGCAAAATAAGTATTATTAAAACACAATGTATTGGTCGCTAATGTATTGGTTCAATGAAAAACGGAACACGGAATAGAAGGTAATAGAGTTGATTGAGAGGTCAAATGTTGTACAATGGCTGCCAAAAATACAATGAACAGAGTAAATACGTCCGCCAGCTTCTGAGTAATGATATAGCTGTTTTTACGGGGATAGGTCATTAGTTCTCAGGTCGCACCGTAGATTTCCAGCAAAAATATTGCCTGTTAGAAGATTACAATGTTAGCTTATATAACTGGTGGTAATGTAAAATTCGGACTATAAATAGTTCATCCTCCTATAAATTTTTTAGCATTTACATTGCTTTGAACGATTTACAGATGTAGTTTTTTGTTGGAAGCAATATGAATAATTTCAATCCTGTTGTTTTTTTGACTAGAAATGGCTCTTTTTCCAATTCCGTGTTTTTGTTCTCATAAGAAGTTTTGATGTATGCCTGAGGGGCAAAGGAAGAAAACTGAGCGACTGACAAGCTTAATGAAAGGTTCTATTCCTCCAATCGGCTGATCAAATTATTCATGAAACCCCTGTAGAAGAAGTGACACCCGTGTTTGATGCAATGTAAACCATAAAGCATTTTTCAGAAAAATCAATTATTTATGGAGTCCCAGTTTAATGTTACTTGCAGCGATTCAAGCTAAAATTACAATCTTCTGTTGAAAATTTTTGTTGAAAATCTCTGCCGTAACTTGGAACTAATCTTGGGATTCCTGAAAGGAGAGCAAAACCTCAAGATAAAAGGAACTGAGAAAGTTCTACTACTCGAATATTTTTGTCTTCTGATGCCCAAAAAAGCGTCTCCTGAAAGCATGGAGTAACACTTCTGAGCTCATTATTTCTAAGCTTACTAGTAAGCTAAGATGCATGTACATGGACTATACCTGTAATACCTGTATATTATTTCTGCTAATCACAGACTGCAGTTGGCCGTTATTGTTTATGAAGCTTGCATGAAAAATCATTTAAGTGGATACAGATAAATCCTGAAATAAGAAACATCGGTTGAAATCGCAAGTAAATAATTTAAACTGGACTTACGATCGAAGTAAAACTGTGGAAGAATAAAATGTCTAAGCGTGTGAATGAAGAGAACAATTTAATGACACTGGTTAATGTCACGTAATATATGGTCCTATGGTATGTTCAGTCAAAATCAGCTGAAAGTTTATAAGCCAGATTCGGAATGTCTGCCTGCCATCAAATATCCATTGGTTAAATGCTCCTTAGCCAAATGTCCGTTTACCAAATTTCCATAGGCTAAATGCCCGTATCATGATGGCCGTGGGTGGAAGTCCATGAACCAAGGATATGTGGACAAATGTACGTAAACCAAACTTCCGTGGCCAAATATCCATGGTCAAATGTCTGTGGTCAATAATTATCTGTGGCCAAGTGTCTGTGGCCAGATGTTTGTGCGCAGGTATCCGTGAGCGAAATATATTTCAGATAAACGGGTGACCAAATATCCGTAAGCCAATTGACGGTAGCCGCTAAAACACTGCCCATAGAGAGACGCGATGCCTGTACCTGCAGAGACCTCCTGACAAATTCATGGAAGACCACCGTTTCCTCACCATCTGTCTGCTGACCTTTACCTCCAGCAGCTCGTGTTAGAGGTGATACCATCTGAGTTTGAATTGCTGCTCTGTGTTGCATCTGAACGCAAATATTGATAAATTGTTCCGTGTATTACCTCTAGAAAAATACTTCTTCAAATTCTCCTAAAGCTATAACTAAAGTTGCTTAAGAAATTTAAGTATTTCGTATATATAAAATAAATAAACACTGTTTATGGTTGTAACTGTTAATTGCAGTACACATAAGGAAACACAAGAGCGTTACGAACGTTTACGAGTTCCTCTTTATGTTTCTCGTAACTACAAAATATCTCGACTTGTACCACAGAACGTCCCCATTTTTCACGTGGAAAAAACTACATGATACCCAAGTTACTTAGTAAGCAAAAACACGACGGCCTTCTCCGTTGGGAAACCTTTCAGGCGGTGCGAAGTAAGAGGTCTTGACATATAAGGTGTGGAAGTATGAGAATGCAAGGCTTGCTCGTATGAGCACTTACCCGTCTGTGTTTCAGCGCTGACCTTCCGCATACGTAACAGTTTGCCAGTCAATTCAGCAGCTACAATAGCTGTCGGGAAATTAGCATACGCGGATTTTAAATGATTTCTTGAACTGTCCATGCTGTCGAAACCATTCAGCAATTGTTGTTGGCAGCGGCGGATGAGAAAGTCTTGCAGAAAACTAAATAAAATTCAATTGTATCGTACTCTCTTTATACATGGAATGTAATTTGAAGTTTCTTCAAATGTTACAGCAAATTAGCTTCATCACAGAGCTAGGGGTTAAAATTAAACCATCATTTGCTTTTAACAAAAAAATAGTGTGGGGTGTGTCACCATTTTACACGAGGAAATAAAATTAAACTCCTGATGAAATTTACGAAAAAAGTACGTTTTTATAGATTACCCGTTGGTGACTGAGTTGAAATAGTTTTTTTGACATTTAGAACTGTTTTACTATGAAAAACAGGAGAGTAGGAGAAAGAGAGAATAATCTTTGCAGGCATTTGATATTTTTCATAGGAAAAATAGAGCAAACACGAAAACGAAAATCACAAAAAAATTATTAAAATATTAGATATTATTATTATCAATAATAATATTAGAATTAGTCTTAATAATAATATTAATATCAGAAAATACAAAATTTTTATTACGAGAACGAAGGCAATCGTCTGATTAATACGCAAACGAAGGGGAGTGATCTGTGCCCACTTTTCTTTAATATATTTTAATATTGTTATAAAATTTGCATAAAATTAAAGACGTAGGATGAAGACATGTTATATCAATGCAGTCATTACTATGTTGGCTTTGTACTAGTTTCGGCCAGATATTTTGTAGGAGAAATCTGCAAAGAATTTTAACAAACAAACAAAACAAACAAAAAACAAAAAACGTATATTTCCAATAAAGTTGGTACATAAGAAATGTAACAGCATCGGTTTTTAAAAATTCCTTATAACAACAAATATATTCATCTGCAGTGGCTAAATGTTGAAGTACTGAATGCGGTGTTGCTAAAATTACAGGAAAAAATAAAAATTTCAGTGCAAAACAAGTAAAATTGAAAGAAACGTCATTCCGAATGATTTAAAGATCAAAGAAACTTAACCTAGATGAGCTGTCAATCCTTAAGTGAAAGATTCAATGAAGAGAACACTAGAACCATACAACAGGGTATCATTACGTTAGATAACTATTAATTTATAAAAATACTCGCAACCTCCTCCCCCATTGTAATTCTCTACAACGTATTAAATGTTCACCGAAGTAAACACTTTGATAGCTACGCATATTTAGTGGACTCATTAAATAGTTCAGTAAATATTATCCTGCAAATTTTACTTCAAAAGTCGGAGATTTATGATTAGATCTTTGCTATATTCGCGCTGTATTCCAGGTTACAATTTTTCAATATCTCAGTAAACAATTTTTTCATTGAAATGAAAAATACAATTATTATCTTCAATATAAGTGTTATCATTTAAGTTGTACTACTATGGTCGTAGTGTTGATCAATAACATTTTATCATCAATTGAAAAGTCATGATATTCATTGTTAGTTTGTTGTTTGCTATATGCTTGTAATCGGTTGTGAAAATATATTTTCATAGATACTTATATTCCCTCTACCTCTCCATTCGCCAAACAATCTAAAACGATTTCTCTCTTTTAGGGATATTCCTTAACAAACGCTTGGAATAGGAGCCAATTGTCCAGCGTGAGCGGAGGTAGCTTCGAAGCAATTATCTTGAGAAAACAATGAAACTTTATCGTAACTTTGAGACGCCGCAAATATATTGCCCGACAACAGTTATATTTTGTAACAAAGTTTTACATGGGCCCCGCTGACACGCCAGGACTTTGAGGTACTCTAGAAAAAGTCAGTTGGCAGTTTAGATTTAGTCATCAGTTTACTGAAGCACATAACTAATAAAAATCGTGCGTTTTTACGCAAGAATCGAAACAGTTCGTTTCCAGTGTATTTTTTTCTTTTGTGAGTGTTTTCGAAGTCTAAAGTAACATTATTTCTGTCGCATGGAAGCATTATGTCACTGCGACTTCACGAAGAACCTGGTGATATTTATTCAGAATAATAACGGGAGAAATGATTTCCAGACTTTCAGGCACAGCTTTTAAACAAAATGTAGAACTAGTCTCACAACATGATCAAGACACAGTGAAGGGACACTCACTCCCTCTGCTTCCAGATGGATATCCGTAATTCTGCTAGTGTGACCATATGGTCACACCTTCTATACATTTTAAAAAGACAAATAAATTGCTAAAGTAACGGGACAGATGTCCAATAATGATGCAATAGCGAGCTCGTTGTGCCTCATGCAATGCTAACACCTAATCAGTCAGTAACCAACTCTTGTTGGTTACTGACGTTTTTCCGCAACAATTTAAAAAAAGAATCTGGGAGAATTACGGACATCAACACATTTAGCCGCATATATGCAACAACTTGAAAATGTGACAAAAATCTTTCTTTCTTCCATGGGCAATATCCTTTAACGTTAATGGAAATATTATGTTCTATAACTTGGCTTTATGTTTCTAATTTTTCTTCTTTGTCACTTGGTGCTAAGCCAATATTCAAAGGGAATTTGAAGCCTCAGCTGAAATTAATTTGCGACAACTGATTTACGTAATGGCGTATAGAAATAAAGTTAGAACACAGAAGTGGAGGAGTAAAGTAACTAGGTTTTCACTTTTCCAAAGTTACACAACAGGAATGGGTTTCTTTTAAGCCCTCATGAAAGTTCAAAAAGAATGCACTCTTGCCTGAAATTAAAATCGTTTTTTCCTTTAGTTGATAGCAAAGTTTAATTAGCTGTATTTAGCTTGAGTTCGAAACATTCAGTGTAAGCGATGAGTTTATTTTTATTGTTTTCAAATATTAAGGAAACGAGTGGACATGAAAGCAGTTTTCGTGTCTAAGAGCGGTACATCGGATAAATTTTGCATTCATTCTTAAAGTTTTCTAATCTTCTCAATGAATTTTTTTATATGTGTAATGAGTTTACTTCTAATTTTCCTTTTTGAAACGCAGGATAGAGACCGAAAATGAAGAATTATTAAATTTTACTCGGGATTAATATCTTAGTGCAATATATTCTCTCTATCGTGAGCTAAATCTGAATTATGATGTGAATTGCGTCGATACGTTGATAAAATTTATTAATTGTAGTGTACTGGCGGGAAATATAACGCTTAGGGAATTTATCTAATTGAAAACGTTGAAATTATTAATTTTCATAGTAAACTAATCAATCAGCATCGAGATGAGATTTAATCGCTTAGAAACAGGAGCTGCAGTAAAAATAAAAGTTTTATTTTACAGCCCATTGCAAGAAAATGTCAATGCGTTGCTTTTTATAATGAATTTATAAAGCACGTAACTTTGTAAGTAATGGTCGTTTGAAGACATTAGTTGAGACTCGTCTTTATTGCAGGTGTTGCGAATGGATGCTAATTTATGCATGTTTGATTTTCATTCATGGACGTATTAAGTGAATGGCATGGACATAATTAGCAATTTTTTACATAAGAGTCTTTCATGGAAGGTATGCCATTGATCATGCTTTCTTTTTTATTTCAAAAGAGTGACTGAAATCTTCAGTTTGTATCTGACTTAGACGGAATTAATACAAATATTTTGCAACTGCAAGGTCAAAGTTAGGTTGCCGAAACTCAAGTTTAGTTCTACACGAGTATAATGAAGGAGAACTATGAGGGTTTGATATCGTTTAATATAGACGTATTGGGAGAAATTGTTTACAAGAGCTTGATTAGCCAGACTTACATTTTCAAACGCAAAATTATTTTTTATGCACTAACTACCGTAGTCGTGAATAAGAGTTTCCAAAGACCTAGAGTGAGTACTTCAAAAGATACGACTGGACGGGTAAAACTTGTAAGGTAGGTAGGATCTCAACTAACCATGTAGCCATATTAACGGTAATTTGATTGAATTCCGTAAAAATTCCATAAAATTTACCCAAATACAAGACAATTGAACGTAATCCAGCGTTGAAGTTTGACTGGGGAACTGTTGTAAGTTTACAAAGAATTTGCGTTCCTCAGCTTACAGAACATCGAAAATATCAGACGAAAAGAATTATAAACAGGAAAAGGAGAAAATAAATTCTTTTAATAGATATGAACGCAAAACTTTTTAAAACACCATAAACATGCGTCTATATGTATTTGTACCCTTAGAAAATTAAAGAATGACATTCTTTGTATCACCTTACGAGTTTTACTTATATCGATCTGTAAACTCTAAAATGGAAACCATTCTATGAGTACAGTATGGCAACATCATTAACGTAGCTTAAATTGGGCCTTAAGCTCATGCTAAAAGAAATTATCTGGCACAGATAGCGAAAAATCAGACCTTCATAACGCAGACCGTGACAGGATCTCTGGCACGCTCGAGTTCAGCCTTACCGCTTGGGTAATAGCCGAAGAAATTGGTCTTGATCAGCGAACCATAACAGAAGTTTCCACATGGGACACGCATGGACTTAGGGATGAGATGGCAAGATAGCCTTGCTGTGCAAGTGAGCGGATTTTTGGTGCCGCTGGTGCTCCATGATTCGGCAGATCTGCCCATTGTAATGCTTTCGTTTCTTTGGCAAAGTCGAGTCTCCTCGAAACAACCTCCGTTAAGCCCGGGTCATTAAACTAAAGGAGTAGAATGGACAATTATTTATCTAAAAATGAAAATGTTGACAGTTACGTTCACGGAAGTGTCGGGCTAATCGTTCGATGGACCCGTTGGGTTCATTCTAAAAGCTGGACTCGATGTACATATAATAGTAGGTTTGATGCGTTCTAGGTAGGGTTATGGAAGACACTCAGCAGCAGAGCAGATTACGTTTTCAGCAGGATAGAGACGTTTTTAGCAGGCCTGGAATCCAATGAAGGACCTATATGAGGTGCTCTCAACATGTTGTGTACTTGTAGACCAACTCAGACTTTTATTGTGAGTTGCTGACGATACCTTCGAGTTTCAACTTAGTGACCAGTACAGGTCTTCGCAGGAGATGTTCATATTTTTATGAGGGAATTCTACAAAACTTGAGTCCCAGTTCACTGCGAAGTGGTTGATCAATTGTAAGTTCAGGTCTGAGAACTTGATGGTCTTGCCTCCTAACAACGGACTAAATTTTGTTAAATTCAGCTGAAAATAGAATTGATCAAAGGAGTATGCTGCGAGCGGTTTTGAACAATCTTCAATGCAGCTTTAATAACACATGCGCAATTAGTAAA
This sequence comes from Trinorchestia longiramus, assembly GCA_006783055.1. Taxonomy (NCBI): domain Eukaryota; kingdom Metazoa; phylum Arthropoda; class Malacostraca; order Amphipoda; family Talitridae; genus Trinorchestia; species Trinorchestia longiramus. Next base: position 101,481 of record VCRD01000905.1, read on the forward strand.
AATCCTACATTTTCTCTACTGATGATCTTATTGTGAAGGAACATGTTTAAATGAAATACTAAGCCAAGCAGTGCATTCCTTCCATTTGAACATTCAAGGTAGTTTCATTTTAAAATTGTTTTGAAGAGAAAAGCATCATTATTAGCAATGTATTGAATAGATTTAGGATATGATTACCCTACAACCAACTGGCTTTATATAACCGTTGTTAATGCAGTAACACAATGTATTGGTCGCTAATGTATTGGTTCAATGAAAAATGGAACATGGAATGGAATGTAATAGAGATGATTGAGAGCTATGACTACCAAACGTCAATATTGGTTTTAGCAGGACGGTGTCAGTTGCCACGTGAATAAATGACTATGAAGTGCTATGATTTTTGAAACCGTATATACGCTCTTCACTGCACTAATTCAAAGTATTCGAAAATGTTAGCTGCACTACAAAGAATTAAAACTTGAGTTCATTTAATGTAAAAAAAAACTGCGAGCAGCTCATTAATCTACCGTTGATTTTGACGAACTAATTCACTGTGCCAGTTGTAAAATACATCAATAAGCTTCCTATATTGAACGTGCGAGTTATTTAGCTGACGGAGAGAACAAGGTTCGTAAAAGTCCATAGGAGAATAAATTTACGATGCAAGCAGCTAAGCAAACATTGCATAGCTGAATTTACGATGCAAGCAGCTAAGCAAACATTGCATAGCTGAATTTACGATGCAAGCAGCTAAGCAAACATTGCATAGCTGAATTTACGATGCAAGCAGCTAAGCAAACATTGCATAGCTGAATTTACGATGCAAGCAGCTAAGCAAACATTGCATAGCTGAAGTTACGTTGCATACAGCCGTGAAGTGAACTACAGTACGGATGAAGACAAAAAAGCATGCCATCGAACGAAATTCATGGTATCAGCATGTTAAGTATTTAAAACCCTTGAGCTAAGCACGAAAATGAAGCGAAGAACACGAGTATGGCTAAGTTTGTAACCATAAGTACAGTACTACAGACAATGACAAAGATTACACATAGAAGTGCTTAAAAGTTTAATCATAATAGTGAAGTAAACGATCAAATATATTGAACAAATTCTTAATTATAGCGATCCGAAAACTGTTTTAAATGACGTAAATTTTTAGTAATTATAAATGTCTACCATGAGAATGAAAGGACAGATAAAGCAAAACAAATATTGCTGTAGGGGAAACACTCCAGAAATAAAAAGAAATGAATTTTGGTTCATATTTATAAAAATCATTCAATTCTAACAAAATAGTTGATATATGAATTGGTCCCTCAACAAATGATAAAATAATTCTGAGCCTGGTCTACCAAGGTGCGTATTTACATTGCAGGCGTAGCAATTTACGAACATACCAACTTATATGGCAGCGTACGCACAAAGTTATTCCAGTGAATCACTTCAGCTAATTTCTCCTAACTCCAATCTCAAGTTTTTTCTCATTTCAGAAGATAAATAGATAGCGAAACAATTTCTTGAGGAATTCTTTTGTAGGAGTGTTTACTGTTCACTGTAGCCTGTTAGTTTTAAGGGCGGATTATTTCCTTCCGACGGTTTCACGTACATAAAACGAGTAAAGTAAATTTTGAAAAGCATTTAAGGATGTGTTGTATGGTTGATATTTTAACTAACGTAGTTTCTCATACCTTACGATGTTATTCGATTTTTAAAACCTATTTATCGTACGAAGATCAATTTCAGCAAACACATACCTCTAACAGATTTGAAGTTACATTATGGGCAGCTTGATTGGAAAGAGTCCTCATACCATCCATACCTGTACGACTGATTAGCTTCACGATGTACCTGGCTATACGTTGAGATCAAAGATACTAATCATCAAGGCAATTATTCACATAAAAAATTCTTATCAAAAGCCTGATCGGTTCAATTTGAGGCTAGGATCTGAAGAATTGTGGTAGGCAGGATACAGCGAGACTAGCAGTCCTCAGGGCACTCCCCAACAGGAATGCAAAAGTGAGCCTGTAACGAGAGGAAGAAACACGACTCCACCTCACGGTCGGGCATCTCGAGTTACGCGAGAAATTCTCTTGTCAAGAAATCAGCAAGGATTTCTGAGAAGAGCTAAAGCAGCAAGTACAGTACTTGAAAAATTAAAACTTAAAAATAACTAAAACTTAAAAATACAGTACTTAAAAAATTAAATTAAAATTTAGACGGAATACTGCGGAGGTTAAAAAATCTGAAGGAGAAAGTCATATAGATATTATTGTCTGAAAACTGGTCGCAATGAAGTAGTATTATTCTCTGGAATCAGTAGTTATTAGTTAATGAACCCTGAGCAGAACGAGTGAGAGTTTTATTCACAAACTAACATCACTGAATGTGGCATATTTTTTAACTTCATATCGAGTTTCAATTTCAATTTGTATATGTTATCAATGATATTCAATTTTTTTCAGAAATCGAATAAATATGTTACCTACACTCAAAATGGTCAGAAAGTTAATGTGACAATAGGTAACTGCTGGAGAAGTGAGTAAAAATGAATGAAAAAATTTATTATTGAACTTGTGAAAGCTCAGAAGTGGGAATACAATGTGGGCTATTCGAGTAGATTTAAGACGGAAAATGCCTTCAATAAAAACAAATGCAGAAAATGTTGCGATAAAAGTCATGAACTTTTAGTATCAATCACAAGTAATTAAAATATCCAAATTTTAGAACGTGTAAAGGAAGGTCTAGCAGAAACTTAATGGCGAATGAAAACGACAAATTGACAAATTATATAAATTGCACCAAATGACTGCTCTAATGGTCGCATATTTTGCATTACGCTTAAATTTTAAAAGAAGATAAAATTTAGAAGCACCTTCCGAAAACAGCAGACACAATAAGGAGGCTGTAAGGAGTGATGTTACAGTCTATGTGTAAATCAATAAACACTAATTATAACAGCTTACCAACACTAATTTGTAGGTATAACGACTTGTATTTAACAATAATTGCAAAGATAATAGCAAACTTTTATGGGCTTTAGAAAAAAATCTTCTTTGCTTGCTTCAGTTAATAATTAAAATGAATTCTGACAACTGTCTGATGAGCACAAGTCAAAAATTACATAAATGAATCAGAAATTGAAAATGATCACACATTTTGATGTCTTGCACCTAATCAGTCACTTGTTTAATCCAGCGTGTTGTAATGGGACCCATAGTATAATGCCTTTGATCTGTGACTGATAGGAATATAGTAAAGTATTTCAGTATGAGTGGAACATACAGGCCATTTATTTAATTCTCTTCCCTGTACGCACGTCTGCCTGGAGTGATACCCTCATGTCCTCGCATAGAAATGCATCAAGTAAACTCAGTTATTTTTCCTAATTTCAGAATCAGTGACGGCCAAGTGGCATTGAATATTCTTCCGAGTACGGTAATCGATAGAAGAATAAAGGAGTAAATTCTAGTGCCTAGTACTTTAAAAGAAACATTTTTTTTACCAGCGTTTATCGCTGATCACTGATAGAGATGACGATTTAATAACATACACACAGCTTGTAGCGCTCGCATTCATAGAGCTGCATAGTTCTTTGCATTATTGCAACGCACAGTTGAACTGACTGAGCCATGCAGTGGCTTCCAAGTGAAACACATGAACTAAAACAAAGAGGTTTAACATACAGGACTCTGTTGCTGCCCGAATAGTTAGGATAACTAACGCGGTTCCCTGCGGGCTGCTCTGCAGACGACAGACGCACGGGAGCTGGAATGGTCGAGACCTTGGCCTTCAAAAATGAATAAAATAGCCGAATAAATAATAGAAGAAAAAGTCCATGGGCTATCAAATTCATGGATAGAAGCGTGAGTTAAATTTATGGAGAACTTTGAGAAAATCTGCAAACTAGTCACCAAAAATAAAGCTTCAGTTCTAATTTATGAGTAGAGAAACGTGTGTTTTGAGCATTCCCTGATGACTGAAATGCAAATATGATTCAGATAATCGATGAGAGAAAAAGCCTTCTCTCAAAATATTGTGGCAATTGTGTCAATGATACTGAATTACTTGCATGTCTGCCGTTTCTCTACAGCCATCAATACCCATTGACCGAGGATTTAGTCAAAGCGACTTAGTTGATATACTGCGCCGATGAGTCCCATCAGTATCACTCATGAGACAAATGAACGCAATTCAAACCTGAGCATCTAATGATTCGAGGCAATATTGTCTATCGTATTCAGTGTATGATGTGTATAAACTGAGGTTTAAAGGCAGACTTGCTGTACGCTGATTTTTGGGATTCATTTACTGGCTTTAGTATTGCATTACAAAGACAAGAGATTTAGTTTAGCATTTCATCAGTTTAGAAAGAGAAGTCTTCTACCGCTGAACAAATACATAGAACGTTTTTAGCACTGCTTATGCACTTCCATATTAATAAATTTTGCATAATAGCAGGAGCTGTAGCTCGTGGAATCTAGCCGTGCTTAGTTTTTGCTCGAACCTTGTTGGTGTTGTCAGATAAGCTCCTCATCTTCCATAAATTTGTTCAGGGATTTCGTTTCATGTCAATAGGCATTGAGGAAACGATCAACATAATTAACAGGCGCCAAAGCTGATAGCTCAAATGAATTCTCAAGCATTAAGTTAATATCTTGTCATTTACTTACGCCTCGTATCCTGCTGTCAGAATTTAATGAAGCTGATTAAACAAAGCAGCGGTTAATTGAATCACTTCCCAGACAGATCTAATGAACACAGTCGTAGGAAGTCAATGAATAGACTAGAAGTGATGCATGCAGTCCTATAAAGTCCAGAGCGTAGTCAAATCTATGTACAGTCATAGATGCGAGAAACGATGAATGTAGCCATATGAAGTCAAATCTACTCGTACAGTCATAGCAGTAAGACTTCATGCTTATAATCATACATAATTTACATTTACCTAAATGGTTTTCTCTAAGTGAAGTACCTTTTAAAAATAATTTTAGCAATAAATCATATCCCTGGTGATAGCGTAGCAGTGCTACCGACATAAAGAGGTGCCGTACTAATGACGCTAGGCTTGATGAATATAGTCAAACTAAAGGACCCACTCGTGAAAATTCACGTGTTTTTTACTGAATGTTTTCGTTTGATTTGCCAGTGGACGCGGGCTTTGCGAAGGAGTTTCCACATTGAAGGATGTGCCTTTGGTATCCACAATACAATGCTTACAATACATGTATACCCTACCGAATTTCCTCCTATGTAAATCCTTAAGAGCGTCACAGAGACACAGACCGAGCAAGCAAGCAAGAAAGTAACAAACTGTGTATTATTATATAAGTGGAACTTTACACTACGGGGACCGCTGAAATTTAAGATTCCACTCTTTACTGATACAGAGAAAGCAGAGTTCACTGGCAAAATTTATCTAGTCTCGTACCTGCCACAAATTTTCCCAAATACTTGAACTCAAGAGACCAGAAAATGTAATAAAAACAACTTTATTTCAAAACTTGGCTACTAGACAATCTTACAAAGTTATTAATGCTTACGTTATTCTTTTTACGGTTGTAGTACAACTTTGGTGCACAAGTTATTAAATATAGCCTTACACATAAATCAAAATAATTATTGTTTCTAAATTCATGTAATTAAATTGATTTTGTAGAAACATCCAAGTGAATAACGGATTCCAAAAAGTCGAAAAATCCAACAGTTGTAACCATGTTAATTCCAGGGCTCTGTGTACTGGTTTAAAAAAAAAGTTTCGAAGTATTCGGCTTCAGGATGAATTGTAATGAATGCTCGGCTCTGAAGAAAATCACTAGGAATCACCGGTCGATAAAACAACAGTCAAAATTTGTGAGCATTGTGAAAAAAAAACGGATAAAAGAATTGCTGTCTCAAAAATGCAGATAAGACTGGGGAAGCATAAATGATGAAAGAATCACTCTGACCTGTCTTTACTAGAGGACGGAGGGTCCAGGCCTTTATATTGCAGTCTGATTTGCTAGAGAGCCCAGCAAAATTGCGAGCTTAGACTTTGAAGGTTATTTTAATGACAGCGTGAGGAGGGAAGGGATGCCTCTGGCACAGCGTAAAAAAATATATATATACATAAAATTCTATAAAAAAGGAATATCGGCTTGTATAGGTGGACAGTCTCCCTGTACAGAGGGGTGGCCTGTGATTAAACTTCAGGTTGTCGTTGTTTTTACTGGAAGATTTGGCGTTGATTTGTTTTGTGTGTTCGTTTTCAGAAGATGACGGGGACAGAATACTGTATATGATATTATAGTCTTATTAATAATGATATTAATAAAAATAGTAGTGTTACGAGTAACAGAATCAATGACGATGATGTAAAAATTATATCAGTAGCATTAAAATATATGAGGCATGCGATAGAAACTCATATTGTATGTTCATTTTATTTCTTGCAGTTTCAGTAGGTCTCAATGCTTATCATTAATTTCTTACTTAATCTGGGCAGTTGCAGCTCGTAGTTTCAAACTATACTGTATAAAATTCACTAAACTCCGAATTCGTTAACGAAGTTTATCTGCATGATTGGCTTTGGCTTGCAAATTTCTTAGGATAACGAAACAGATCAGGTACTTAAAATTATCTTGATAGGTTATATTGAAGAACACAAAAAATGTGGGTTGTTTTAGCACGCGTGCGATATCGTTGAATTATGCATGCTCTATCGCTCGTAAATTTGGAGTTTTAATGCTATTGCATGCATATTAACCATAAATATATGCCATTGAACGCATTGACGGTGGTGTTATCGGCAAAACGCATAGCAAAAACGGCTCTCAAATTATTAGAAAGAAATTGCTGTCATGCTCATTAAAGTCGTTTTTCACATTCTGTTGAGTTCCCAATCTTTATTTAGCCAAGTACTGATGAAAATCAAGTCCCGTTTAGGAATATAGATAACGTTGCTCAAAGTCTTGTATGCTTCATCAACTTTGTATGGGATATGTAGCTTGACCTGGGTACTTATTTTACGAAGTTTAAAGACCTTCAGTCTCCAGTCTAAACAGCCAAGAATTAAGCTTGCTTTATCCTATGGGAAACTTGGACCGAGAAATCAACTACATACACACAACGTTCAGAAGGAAAAGGTTGTAGGCTCTAGGGATATCTACCCTACGACGGGCAGAAAACAAGTAACGATACTGTATCAAGTCTCGGATTCGTTAGTCTTTAACAATGTCGTCTTATCAGAGGGCGGTGATGACAGTAGGAACTGTTGAAAACATACTGAAAATTCACTGAAGAACTCTCACGTTTAACACTCAATACACATTATTTCAAACGAAACCAATTAACTGAAAAAGACATGTTGGTGCTCGGAAGAACAAGGTTGATATGTTGGGTAGAATGAGATGTTTTTTTTCTGAGGCATGCAAGTGAGCAGATATGACATAATGTAAGGTAAACATTTGAAATTGGTTTTAATAAACAATGGAATAGAATATGACGAAAGGAACGAGTCAATTGGCTCATTCTTGTGTTATTAACTAAGTGCAATGCCATCTAAAGTTTAAGTATCAATTACTAACATGCACATGAATCACGCACAAGCGCTCCACTCTCGCTCATGCACTCCAGCTCTGCATATGCACCTCAATCACGCACAGGCTCCTGATATATTGATGGATAGAAGAAGAAGTAAGAGTCATACTCTCAGTCATCAATTTTTACGCAATTTTCACCTGACTCACATTTCACAGTTATAATATGACTCTTGGTTCACATAATTAAACCAAAAATAAATATCACTCGTTATATGCAATGAAATTGTGATACACAGTCATTATATGACTTACAGTACACATAAATATGACTGATGGTACTCACTAATCATACGACTAACAGTACACAATTATGAAATACCTAAAGATACACAACTATTGCATTACTCCCGCTACATAGTACATGACTCGTGGTATATAGTCATTATGTACATGATTAAAAGAACACAGATGTACTCTTTGACTCGTAGGACACAGTACTGTACTATATGCTGCGTAGTGTACAGTAATATGAGACGTTTCATACAGAAATTATGTGATTCACTGTACACAATAGTCATATACTCATGGTACGATAATTATAATTGTATGACACATGGTACACAATAATTACATGTGACAACAATAACTATTTGGCTCATTGCACCTTTCAATTACTAGACGCGTTGTGCAAAATAATCTTGACTCTTAATTTACCTAATCACATTGTTTGATTTGAGGTACACAATAACTATGACTCGATGCTCACAATAATTATACTTCTCGTGGTACGTATAGATTACAGTACTCGCGGAATATACTATTTGTATGACCAGCAGTCCACAATAAGTACGTGTGTCTTCCCACTTCATATCTATTTTTTACTTTTATACATAACGAAGCGTTCCAAAAAGAAACTACTGATAACTATTTGTTACATGCAAATTTTTGAACCAATAAAAAAGTGGCGCTAGACGATTATACGACCACAAATAACAGTTCACTTTACAATTTTTCCCCGTACAGGATGGTATTCATTCCAACAAACTACAACATACTTGTAGAGAAGTTTCTCAGTACTCTTGTTTCTGAAGCGTCTTCAATGTAAGAAGCTCAAGACTTACTGTTACTACCTTGCATTCAAAGTTAGATCGTTTAGCAGGTATGAAGGTACCATACGTACATACATACATGCTCTCACGCTACATTCTCTGTCCGCAAGCATCTCCAGTAGCCATGAGGAACCTAAAATAAAGTGTGTCGAAACAATTAAAAATTTAACGACATTTAATCTCGAACCGAATTTTGCTTGGGTTATTAAGAATTCAGGTTTTTCCAAACAATGCCTAAAAAACCTGTAAAAATTTTCATATACTGCATATCTTTCGCCAGCAAATTGAAGAATAAATGATTCTTCAGCAGTCCGTGCCATTTATTCATTTCAAACCTGCAGACAAAACTTCTCTTAAGTTCAATTTTCTAGAACAGCGTTTTAAAAAATCAATGAAATTCTCTTTGGGAAGTCCCAATAGGCTGTTCAAGGACGATGAATTTTCGAATTCCTGGATCAGATCACTGGTTTTATGTGTCTGTAAATTTTAAATGAACTCGGCAAGACATTCCAGAAGCAGGGTGAACTCTAGAGAGGTTATGGGCTGGAACTAAAGGGTAATTTGGGGTAGGGACAGAATACTTTTGGCAAAGAGCATGCCGCAAACTTTTAAAGTTCTCATTCCTATTCAACATAGGAAATAATTACTGAGAAATAGGAAACAGTGAAGGTTGTAAAAAGATATTCCGATTCGAAAGAATCAATCACAGTGAGTGAAGGAAATAGCCATCACCGTTGATATTTTATTATGTAAGTTTATGGCATTTTCGATCGTCACGTCAGCACTTTAGAGAAATTCATCGCGTGAGTACAGAAACACCAGGAGATGAACTAAAATTCGTAGTATGAATAAAAATGGTCTTTCTAAAATAACTCGAAAAATAATTTTGTATTACTGTTATGAGCATATGTAGAGTAAGTGTTGAGTCTGATGCACCTGAATGAATGAGTGATATTGAGTGCAAAAGTGAGAACATTTATTAAATTCAGTAAAAGATTCGTGAAAACTCATTAATTTTGAAACCATAGTTCAACCTGGTTCAACCATGTCCTAACTGCAATAGAGTCGATAATATTTTCGGTTTCCATACCAGTACGTCAACGAACTTCTTTGTAGATGGAAATATTGTAAGATATGAATAACATTCTAGACTTAGGCAATACCGAGGAGAAATCACATGAAAGGATTGAAAAGCTTTGGAACCTGCGTCTTTATTACACGCAGAGTATTTGTTTTAACTCTGATGAACATTCCAGAAATAGTCACATATATGTTATGTGACATAGGCAAAGATAAGAACACATTACAATTCTGTTCTCGTGCTTTTTACGTGTGGCTTAGTATTGTTAAGAATTTTATCTATTATACCATTATTTTTGAAGAAATATTAGTATTTTAGCAGGTAACAGGTAGCATACTTTAAAAACAAGCTACTTGCTTTGATCTGTCAGTGGCAAATACGGTCACAACTCTACAACACTGAGGAGTTTTCGGTCACTTAAGTGATTCAATGGCATGATTTAATCGTCTTTACCATCATTATAACTGCATGTTATAGCGTTTTTTATAGAATATTTTCCAAGGTTCCCTTAATTCAGACTAGCATATTGTATTATTTTATTGCATTATAGTCGTAACCCATTCATGTGGGATGAATGGCGTGTCCCCACCTAGGTTAAAGTTGAGTCTTTTTTAATGAGGACTGTGATATTTTTGAGCGATGTTTACTTTTTACACTTAACTCCATGTCCAAATTTTGTTTGCATACATTTCTAAACATAAAATGGTACAGAATATCTAGATATAAAAGATCAGTCCACTTTCCATATATAATTAACGGAAATCACAAAAATCCATTTTTTTTGCGATGGGGATCAAGCGCTGCATCCTGCAGTTCTAGAACAGCGCCGTGACAAGGGTTTCCAAAGAAAAAATTCTCAAAAAAATTCAATAGATAATTTAAATCTTTGCTAATTTTATTGGATCGTGAAGGCAGGACGTCGATGCCACAAATAACCGAATGCTTTTAGACCAGCTAGTGCATGTCGCTAGCAAGCGTCAAACCTACGAGCGCATTAAGGCACGTCAATCTATCAGACTCAGCACTAAATCAGGGGCTGCTGGTGTAGTTTATCATGCTCCTTTTCGCTCCGAAGCTCGTGTCACCAACACACGTTGGCACCGGTACACTGAAGGTTCATTTTTTTCGACAGCAGAACGTAAACCTAACCCTGCAATATGCGATGAATACAAGGTTTTTTGTTTTACAGAATATATTTAAGCATGTACTTCGTAAAGTCTCTTTTGCATTTTCCTGAGTTCAATTATTGCAGCACCCTGTGCAAGAATAATATTGAGAGAGTTCTCTAACAACCGATCGGCAAACATGCAAACCATGATGCACATGCTGAGCTGAAAGCAATGCATTAAATTAATGAGATTTTTTCTTCAGGTTCTTGATTATTCCCTTTCAATTTACAGGCAAACACCAAGATTTATTCATTTTGTACTGCGTAAAAATGGAAAAAAGATGTATTTTTTGCTAGTTAATGGATTTACGACTGTCTCACGTCAAATCTCACAGGCTTTGTGCACATAGACATTGGTTAGTAGTTCATGTTGCAAGTTTTTGGTGTTGTGACAAAGGGATTTTTTAGCTCATTATGTCAACTGAGAGACTGAGTCACGTGCGCTCAGGATTCGATTCCTTGTGTTGGCTGAACAATTTACGCTTGAGATTCATTGAACTCTTACACTTCTGTGATAATAATAAAGCCTCTGGACCACAAAAACTGAGATGCCTTCTTCATGTAAGTACTATTCTACTCCTAAAATGACTGCTTCTCTTCAGTATACCTCAACAAACATCATTACTCATTTATGAGTAATTTATTTTATTAGTTGTAGCACTGAATTGATGTATTTACTTAACTATGAGTAATTTATTTATTTATCATTATTCAACATTACTATCATTTATGTTCAACGATATATGATCAAATTTTCTTCGCAAAAATTATCCGTCCACATTCTATGGCACGAATAGCAATTTTCAATACATTTTAATATTAGACTCCACCGTACGAATACTTCAATCTACCAAATCTATAGCACAGAAATGTTCCGAATTTTAAATTCCTGCTCCAACAGCTCGGATCTGCGAATTTTAAAAGCTTAACCCGTATAGACTCAATAGATTTATAATTGAGAGTAAAAGCGTTTTCTGAATGGTATGTAAAGTGTACCATCTGCAAATAGAGAAACGAGGATTGGCATTTTTGCTATTAAGCAAACGCTTCAGCTATTTTAGTTAGGCATGTTCTCATTCACTTGAATTGATTAAGTTTCAATTCTGTTGAAAAATTACCACATCGAAATGTCAAAAATAAATCTTTTCAAGCACTTCATATTCGTTGTTTTCCTGGTTACTTTGTCAAGATGAACAATTTTCCTAAGATAAAACTGAACTTTAAGTCATGAATTATATCACAATAGTTAAACTTCGACATCGCAGGAACGACAAAATTATGGGTGATAAAATAATTCCAATTTTTGCGAACCAACTACATTCGATATACTCTAATGACTAAAGTGAGATTCCTGACGTGTATGTGGTAGAACAGTGACTTGTGAACTCAATCAGACGCTTCAAAAAGTTCGTCGAGAGCTCAATCAAATTTTCAGTGAACAGAGAGGGAAAACAATCAATGAATAGATTTCAAGACGGAAATAACTGTCTTTTATCTACAACTCAATGAAACGTCAGATTGCATCCAGTGTGACACAAAAATGATGGCAGGGGACGAATTTTAAGAAGGAGAGAACTTCATATTGAATCGTCGAACGTACGACTGTGAACAATGACATTTCACTCATTATGCTAGAGGTGTTGACGCGTCCAGGGCGTAAGAATGGGACAAAGTTACTGAGTCAGAGACAGTGTTGAGGGACATGAACTTCTGAGGATTCAGACACGAGGAGTTGGCATTAAATTCTGTGTATTTTTGGCTTCATGTGAGATCGCTTCATGCATCCTGGAGTCCGAGTCTAGCATCTGAGAATATAAGTCGATCTTTTAGGCTAAAGATCAGGGTCATCAGGGTCAAGAAGGATCCTGATACTCAAGTGAAGTCTCATGTTGTAAGCATTATATCAGCTACGATAGCTTTGATGTTGCAGGTGTAAGGTATGACAGGTTTGATGTTGCAGGTGTAAGGTATGACAGGTTTGATGTTGCAGGTG
>VCRD01000905.1:116292-181683 GCA_006783055.1 Trinorchestia longiramus
TATAATACACAACAGGTCTGCTGGAGCAATTATAATACACAACAGGTCTGCTGGCGCAATTATAATACACAACAGGTCTGCTGGCGCAATTATAATACACAACAGGTCTGCTGGCGCAATTATAATACACAACAGGTCTGCTGGTGCAAGTATAATGTACATCGAGTCTGATGTTGCTGGTGTAAGCTATGCCAGGTTTGTATGAAATAGTTTATGAAATAGCATAGTCTATGAAAGGGTTGGTATTACATGCATAGTTACTGTAGGGACTGATGTTGCAAGCATAATCTTAATGAAGGCTAGTATCATAAGCACAATCTTTATACGGACTGATATTGCAAGTGCAATCCTTATGAAGACTCATATTGCAACCATAATCCTCATGAGGGCTGGTATTGCAAACACAATCTTCACGGAGACTGGTATTGTAAGCATAATCTTAATGAAGGCTGGTATCACAAGAACAATCTTTATGAGGACTAATATTGCACTCATAATCCTTATGAGGGTTGGTATTGCAAGAACAATCTTTATGAAGACTGGCATTAAGAATGCAAGCTTTACGACGACAAAGGAGGGCTTGAGCTACAGCATTAGAATAAATGTCAGTGTTTTAGACCTGCAGGTTGACCCTTACTTTTACTACGGTCTTCACTCAATGTGGCATCACCACACAACTTGCACGATGTAAGACGGTCGATGTACAACCAACTGACTTCTGTCGCACAGCAGCTTCAATTGCTCAAATTTACTGGCAAAAGAAGAGGTCATCGTGCAAAAACGACAATAAAAGCTAAATTAATTCCAAGGAAGAGCGGCAGGTAGCATGAATTCACTTATCTTATTGACACGGCTATTCACCATCTTAGTTCTATCCACTGGCGATTTGGAAGTCATTTTCAACAGAGACTGTATTCCACAGAATTTGTATAAGGAAACGTATCAAACTTGTCATTCAAGTCTTTTTTTTCTGCATAAAATGAAGGCTTTCGTTGTGAAGAGCATTAATTGGTCATGCATTGCGTTAGTGCTGGTGTGACCTAAAGCACCACAACGCTTGCAAATCATGGAGCAGAAGCAAGTTTACTGACGTACGAACGTCAGCGTCTCTTCAAAAGCAACTCTCATAACTTCATTTCATCTTCCAACCTCCAAGGCTCAAAAATATCCCTGTCGTATTTCAGCCCATAAATCTGAGGAATATACCTCAGCCGCTGCCAATATTTTGCTACTGAACCACTGAATGGCCACAGATGTGTCTTGTCAGTTCAATCTCTCCTAAATACAAAGCGCCGCGGTGTCGTGCATCTTCACTAAAAAGCCTTTATGTTATGACATAAAATCCGAGTCACGCAACAGCTTTTCTTGGGCACACGCAATATGTTGATCCGCTCCCGTGTGTTCAAAAAGCATCTTTTTTGTGGCTAAATTCTTAACGATCCTAAAACAAATCTTTTGTACATGCGTTATCTTTCATTACTAGCAAGTGTTTCTTTTACTGTGACGTAATTGGAGATGCAAGCTAAAATTTATGAAGAATTAAGTCAGAGAAAACGGATACTATCAGAAGAGTCACAAACTTCTGACAGATGCAGCTGTGCATGAAATATAGAGAGTAGAGCAAAGAGAGTCGCGCGAGTAACAATGATAAACGTAACATAATTTTCTATTTCGGAAGTTGAATCCACTACCATTACAAAATGTAAGCCTTCTCATGAAGATTAAATTTAATGAAAACTGATATTAGTTTCTCCATGTAAGTTCTTTCCGCAAAATAATCGCTAATTGCTGCAAAATAAGAAGAAAATTTATTTCAGTAGAAATTGATTTTGTGTATCTCTTTTTTTTATACTCCTCTAAAAAATGGCTTTAGAGGGAAATAATTTTGTCAAAGTGTTTCATTTACTCGTGGTGCATTCTCTGCATTCAACAAAGCTGTTCTCGGAACAGTTCCTGTACGTCAGGAGGCATTTCCTAACTGTATGAGTGGATGACGACTCAGATTCCTTGAAGGGCTGCAGTAGAATAGAATAAGGTAATAGAAACGAGCCGTTTAGCCCATTCTTGGGTTGATATTCAAGTCCTATGCCGTGATACCTAAGTCCCATGCCGTGATACCCAAGTCCCATGCCGTGATACCCAAGTCCCATGCCGTGATACCCAAGTCTCATGCCGTGATACCCAAGTCCCATGCCGTGATACCCAAGTCTCATGCCGTGATACCCAAGTCCCATGCCGTGATACCCAAGTCCCATGCCGTCAATATAAATGTGTAGAGCTCAATTTGTCAGTAACTAAACCTACGACCAACTGCCTCCGTAGCTTACCGATAAATCTTATTCACATGACACGAAACTCCCAAAATCAACGGTTACAATGTAAAAAATTAAACATGCATTCTTCAAAGAAAACCACAGCCAAAAAGAAAAATACATGCATATAGTTTGCTAAATTCTTTTCATATTCTTTATTTGCAAAACTGACAAATAAAATTGAAAAGAGGTCTTCATCGGGAAAGATTGAACTTTACTTCTGCAATAAATTTCGTAATCCGCCTCTCCGCCCACTTGTCCGCCCAAGTCCAGAAAACCTTTACAGAGGACGAAATTTCCTGTTCTTAAATGGGCACATTCATGATTTATGTAGAACCCAGTCTATTTCTGCCAGGAACAAAATACTTGCAGTTTCCTCCCCTTTTGGGATACCGCTGAAGAAATTCCAATGCTTCCACTCGTATTGAAAAAGTACAGGTTTCTTCAGGACTTGTTAGTGAAGGGAAAATGTAGAGGAACGAAAACGAGTTAGAAGTACAGACTTCCTCAGAGTGAGCAGTATCTGAAAAAGTAAATTATACGTTCGCTAAAAGCTGAAGAAAAACGAATCTGTGCAACTGGGAGCGAGTGGAAAATAAGAATTTTGCGACACAATAAGTGCCTTGTTATTTACGAGGGTACGTGGTTCCAACAACTTCTCCGACAAGCAAAGTGCTGTGAGAACAAGAAGAACGGGACACCACAAACAAATGAGTCCGACTACAACTTGCCTCTTAAAATATTGCCTGGCTGTGTAATGTGCATGCCTGTTCTCCGAAGACAGTAGAATGCTGTCTACTTCATTTATTGTTTCAAATCAGACTTTAGTTGTGTATTATTAAGTCAGAATGGCATTTTTGGACAAAGTTTTTAATTCAGTTAAAGTTTGAGAATGAGGTAGATTGTGAAACTAGAGCTCACTGGCTGGAGCGAAATTGCAGTTGCAAGTGTTTCCAGATTGGCTAATACAAACTATTAGTTAATAATTGGCTAATAATTTGTATTGGCTAACACAAACTTTAATGTTTTTATTAGATTTTAATTTTTAGCATTTTGATTTAATACAAAATACCATAAAATTTGAATTCAACTATTTAGTTTTCTAGGCCCTTCTTCCTTGACATCAGTCTATACAGGTCTCTCAAATTGTAGGATTTTTTGTTATAATCCGCTGAAATTGAGCCCTAAGATGCATTTGAAGCTGTCAATACCAAGCAATAACACTTGAAAATAAGCATGGATTATCTGGCTCAGAAGTATCACGTACAAATGAGATCATCAGTTCTAACATGTACATCTAAGTACTAACTTTCTCTTCCAAAAATAAACGCTGATATTAGTTTAACTTCATTTATAGTTTCAAACTCAGGACATGTCTTATAGAATAGAATAGAATAGAATGAGGCTATAGGAACGAACCTTCTGGCCCATTCTTGGGTCGGATAATTACTTCGATAATTATTCGGTTGTTTACCCAAGTCCCATGCCGTATTTCTAGCCGCGTCAACCATGTCGGCAGCGGGATTCGAACCCGGGTCTTTCCGCTCGCAAGCAGATTCGCTCACCAGTCGACCAAGCTGGTGATACCAGTCGACCAAGCTGGTGATAGGAACTACGTAATATTTATTCGCGAGTTGTGTTCATCAGATAGTTGTCAGTCATCAGGAAACAAACTGACTATGTTTCTGCAGTCAAAAATAAAGTAAACTTGAAAAGTGATCCTGAGGAGAACCTGGTCTAGCACTGGATGAAGTGGGACTAAAACTCTGGTGGATGATGGATTGCAGGTTTGCTGTGGCGTGTCATGTGGACGATTGGATGAACAGTGTTGCAAGAATGCGAACTCCTGGCATTTATTGTGTAGTTTTTCGGTATCTTTGGAATGCGTTATGACTGGTCACAAATGTGGGCATTGCACTCTAGCTAAGAGGAGTTTTGTGAGTGCAGTGCAAGAACTTGAGATGCCCCGTCACAGAAGTAATGTAGAATTGGTGTCTACCACGGGAAAAAAAGCAGATGAGAAAATATAGTCAATGGGGTACATTTACAGCTTGCCTTTCGTTTTACTTTGGAATTTCATACCGGCACACTGTGCTTAAAACTCTTCTTTTTTCTCTCAATCATGAATTGCTTCTTAAACTGGCTTTTGAGGCTATGCATCATGTACTTAGGATATGATTAGATGTTTTAGTGAAATCTATATGACAAGAATTAAATACAATATTTTATATGTACTTATATACAGGCATATAAAAAGTATTCTTTATTCTAATTTTTATGAAATTTATATTTTTCGGTCTGATGTTTAAAAATTCGCATCAACGTCTACATCATCCAGCATTTAATCGCTGATGCATCTACTACTACCACTGAGTCTGAACTAAAATCAACTATAATTAGGAATATTTATTTGTCCTTAAGGAAGTAAAATGTCAATTTTTTCATGACAGCACACATTGCAGCAATTAACAACACATCAATTACCATTATCTTATAATTGCTAAATTAAATTTGAAAGAATTATTTGTAGGTGAATCAGGCTCATTGCGGGGCTCTAACATAGTTACAATAAAGTCATTCACATATCACAATTATAAAATCTAGTCTTACGACTAACCCCTTTTTAAGAGCATATTTGTATTTAAAAGTGCTACCATCGATCGCTCATCCCTATTCTATTTACGAATAAAAACCATGATGTTCTTACAATATGAATTATAAAAACTCTAGCACCAAATAATTCATTTTACTCATCCCGCATGGGTCATAGACAGAGAACCACACAATTATGTATTATTCATTATTACTTGTTATGGTTCACAGCATTCATTTCACATGTTATGGTACTATCTAAATTCTAACTCTTTGGTGATCTTTCACTTTCTATCTAGGGCTATTGTAAATAATAAATAATCAAACGAATTTACTTTATTCCTACACACAGTAAACTGTATTCACACAATACAGTACCATACGATAGTGTACAAAACCCCAGTACATGAGATCAGCTATTCAATTCTGATTACTAACGTCCATCACCAGCTTGGTCGACTGGTGAGCGAATCTGCTTTCGAGCGGAAAGACCCGGGTTCGAATCCCGCGGCCGACATGGTTGACACGGCTAGAAATACGGCATGGGACTTGGATAAACAACCGAATAATTATCGAATTAATTATCCGACCCAAGAATGGGCCAGAAGGTTCGTTCCTATGTATAACCTCATTCTATTCTATTCCTAAGACTAGTGATGCTGCTCCTAGCGACTGTACCCGTCCTCTGCTGTGTGACTTGAGGTAGAGGCTCGTATGGGCGCTAGATGAGAGTTGTGATGAGATAAGGTGCTAGCGTTTGTTGGGTCAATAGTACAAGTGAATGATATGAAGAATTTCTTCATTGAATATGTCAATTCTTGCAAAGAAATCGTTTATTAAATTATACTAGTAATCGACTTAGTTTTCAACACTCATTGCATGTAACGAGAAATATCAGCATACTTCCCTACAATAACACCAAAATGAATAACCGTATTTTCGAAAGCCTTCGTACAGTACCGCATGTTAGTCTACCCGCACATGTACTCAGGTCCACTAATGTTGTTCAGTATTAATGAGCATCCTTGTCAAAATATCCTCCGTGGCGGTCAATTTGCTGCTCAGTATTTCCGCCAGCATGTCCCACGGGCTGTTGAGCGGTCCGACTAAATAATGAAAGAGACGCTGCCTAGGAATTACAGCAAGGGATGCGTCTGCTCCTTTGTGCTGCCGACACTTCATTCTCATCAGGATTTGCGGTTGCCCATTTATTTCTCTAGTATTTTGCTATGTAAGTTGGTTCCCGTACAACTGCCTTCTCTTCCATAAATGGGTTCACGTACAATTGCCTTCTGCTCCTTGTAAGGGTTCCAGCACAATGGTAGTCTGCGATTGTGACAGGCTCCTGAATCACACGATGCGTGTGTCTTTGTTAATTAGTTTTCAAAGTAAAATGCTTATTCTCCTCCCTGGTCAGAGAAATTCCTCAAGAGTTCCTTTCTTGAGCCTCTTTATTCCACTCAGCTATTATTAGTTATTTCTAAATGAATTCTTGTAAAGTTATGTTCTGCTCTACACCTAGATGGATTTCTGTTGATAATGAATCCACCACCATTTTTCTCAACATATTCTTCGAGTGAATGTTCACGGAGTTCCGAAAGTATCGGAATAATCTTTGTTTAACCCTTTCGATCCGGATTTTCCTCTTTGCTGGGACATATATTTCCCAATAGGATCGAAAGGGTTAAGCTACATTTTGTCTTTGTCAATATAAGTTACAGGTGCTGTGGTTCCTTTCGTCAGAGCAAGAACTTAGCAATTAAATGAGAGAGATGTTACTTAACAGACTACAATTTCGAGTAAAACCTAAACGAGAACAGACTCAAGAATGGACATTGCTTTGACACGTGATTCATTTATGGAGCGATTACTCCTAAAATTCATGTGTGTTTATCAGGGAAAGTTTCAGCTCCATTTGAGGGAATCCTTGAAATTAAGGTGTCTAGTTAACACACTCCTACAAAACGACATGGATTGAAACTTATTCCCTAGAAAGACCGACGCCAGCAAGCGACGAATAATAATAGATGCGGGTGTGTGGACCAGAGTTTTCATTGAGTTGCTGTGTTGTGGCCTTATCTGCCCAGGCGGTGTGCTCCTCGGCCCATTAAGAGTGGATTAGCCTCATCTCAAGTCAACCAAAAATGTCGGACGCTGTCTGCCAAATAGACCCGTTAACAACGTCTTTTTTGTCTTCTCCCTGGAGGCTTCTCACCAAAAGATGGCAGCCGGAAAAAAAGTAGGCATCAGTTACCTAGTTCATTTGACGAATTTTGGCTCTCTTTCTTTTCAGTAATGGAGCATGAATCCATGCGGTGTCATGGAACTTATCAGTATGTTCGTAACATATGTATTAATTTAGCTATTGTTGTCCCAATAACTGAACCTGAATTGACAATTTTTCGGCTGCAGGTCTTTATTAAGGACGATGTGGGATGTGTGGTAGAAATGAAGTCCTTTTCGTGTCGGTTTCTATCAAACGGTATAAAAGTCTTAGGTTCGTTAACGTCATCGTTTTTTGCAGGCGGTCTTCATGAAAAGAAACGCTGTTGAGCTTATACGGTCATATCTATTTCAGGAGTTTCAAGTGCAAGGTTTCTGTCGCCGTAAATTCAAACACCCAAGCTTATTGTTAGGCTCGACAAAGCGTAGATTCCAACCTTTAACGAAGTCATTCCTGTTTCTTCTCTTTAATACCAGACGATTCTCCTTGTAAGAAAATGGGTATGAATAAAATGTATCATCGGCAGTATACATTTCATAAGTACATGATCATTTCTCGTCTGTCCCAGGAAAGTTCATTAAACTATATTTTGAATAACACTGTTTTCTGTATACCTACCGCTACAATACCTGATTTCTGCACGGCGCTGAGTACTTGCTTCATATCACTCTGAAACACAAGTATACTCGTTTCTTATCGTAATTAAAATTTATGCTGCCATTGCCTCCTACTCCGGACGTCTTCGTCGGCCGAAGTTTCGTTCTGTCAGAACTTTGTTGCCAGCTTCTTGAGCAATTTGAGCCCTGATTTTGTCTGCATTGTTTCAATTGTTGCTAGAACGAAGACAGTCATGGAAAATTTTATTTTAAGTTTTGATCAGTGCCATGTTTAAATTTTTGTTAATATTTGGACTTCTGTTGTTAACATTGGTTTCAATTAGGAATGATATGTACACTGCTGAACATCTTTTTTCTGAAAAATACTACGAGCCTTGAACTTATGACAAGCGCAATTCATATAACAATGATATTTTTCTAGACTCTATTTGAAACGAAAAACCAATAATATGTACATAACTTTCTAGCTCAAAAGTCAATCCTAATTTAGTGATATAACTTCATACGACTGGGCATCTTTCTCACATGTTATCTTAATTTAGAAACTGTCAGTAGTAAGAGCCAGAAATGCTGTTTTAGTTTGGTACTGAAGCTTGCATTTCAACGGCGTTTGGTCAGAGGAACATCATGAAGAGATGGAACTTCAATTTAGCACGCCTCTAGCGAAGGTCGATAGCTCGAATGAAGTCAAAAGACAGCAAATTCTCTTTTTTCCTCCGTGTTAAGATAGAACTTTGCTACGAATCAACCCCATACAATACACACCGTAATTCCACTATATAATAATGCACAGTTTGTTGTTTACTTGTTTGCTTGCTAGATATATTTAACAAACAGTGTGTCTCCTTCTCCCCAACTTTGTGTGTGTTCGTCCCATTACTTCCTATCTATCACAGAAGAAAAATTATTGAACTGAAATCAGAACGGGTATGCATGTATTACAAGCATTGTATTATGGATACCAAAGGCGCCAGATTACTATAAAACATTGCATTTTTTCCCGTTATTAGTCTTATCTTACACGGTCATGTTATCAGTAGATGAGAGAGAATGGCAGTTCTGTACACATTGATGAAAAATATTCTGGTTCTGATAGTACCACGGGTAAAACTGAAAAATTGATTTTATTTTATAGACTAGTAGATCCAAACGTAAAAATTCACGTGTTTTTTACTTAACTTTTTGTTTGATTTGCCAGTGGACGCAGGCTTTGCAAAGGAGTTTCCTCATTGAAGGATGTGCTTTCGGTATCCACAATACAACTCTTACAATACATTTTTCGAATTTTATCCTATCTAAATCCTTAAAAGCGTAACAGGGAGACGGACCAAGCAAGTAAACAAGCAAGCAAGCAAGCAACAAGTTGTGTATTATTATATGGTGAAATTCCTAATTTTATTACCTTTAAACCGTGGAATTTCCACGGGTACTATGTAGGATATGTTATCGGTAGATAAGATACGTAATGGAAGCTCTGTCTATATTCATGAAAATTATTAGTTTAAGACACAATAATTCGTCGTAAGTCTTTAGTGCATCCATCTTTATAATAATTTCAAATAAGTCATGTCTAGATCGTAGAATTTCCGCGGGAACTGCTTAGTACAGAAAT
Source organism: Trinorchestia longiramus (assembly GCA_006783055.1). NCBI lineage: Eukaryota > Metazoa > Arthropoda > Malacostraca > Amphipoda > Talitridae > Trinorchestia > Trinorchestia longiramus. The sequence goes on from VCRD01000905.1 coordinate 125,650, forward strand.
AACTCATCGGTACAGCGATTCTGACGTAAACTTTTCCGCTTTTGCAAGAGTTCATTAAACTCATAATAAGAACCCCTTTCTGACATACGGGGTAAAGTTCTTTTCCAAATAAGTGTCCCTTATCCAAACCCAAACAATGACACAAAAACACAAATAAATAATTATTTAATCATCACGGATGAGGTCCGCCACCCTCACGGTCGTCTGCTAAGCACTCATTAAGAGTACAACCTTTGTGATGTAAAATTGATGGCAGTTAGGAACTCCCCAACACTCAATAATAATTTAGTGCCTTCTGTACCTTGAAGTCATAATTCGCTGTAAACGAGTTACAAAGACTTTGTATGCATGCAATCAACTAACACACTAACCGTCAGTCTAAATGTACATCACCCTCAGAACAATTCATCTCTCTGATACCGGTTTCCATTTATGAAGAATTTCCCTTTTCTGTCTGAATCTGATACAAACCATACCTGGAAAGAACAAAATAATTATCACTGCATATTTTCTATTTATGACACATAATACAACAAAATGAGCGTTAGACAGTGTTGACATAATGTTAGAGTTTTCTTAACACTAGGCTAAAAAAACAAAAACCAAAAGCCTGAGAAGAGAACTGAGGGCAAAAACTTACCTTCTTCCTGTAGTGAAGCACCGCGAAGTAGTGAAGCACAGCGAAGTAGTGAAGCACCGCTGCAGTAACAATTAACTACTTGCATAAAACTTTTAAAACTTCTCGGGCTATCAGCAAGTTGAATTGAATTAAAAAATCACGCACCTCAAGTTTGTGGTGATGCAGAAGTGGTGGCAGTGGTGGCAGCTGTTGGTAGTGTGTGCAGACGCTGCACAGCAGCTCTTGTCGGCACAGCAGCTCTTGTCTGCACAGTAGCTCTTGTCTGCACAGAAACACAGCTGCTGCCCAACAGTTTTTGTCTACATAGTAGCTCTTGTCTTTGCAGTAGTTCTTGTCTGCACAGCAGCTCTTGTCTGCACAGCAGCACAAATGCTGCACAGCAGCTCCCTGCACCATCAAGTCCTGATGTAGAAGTAGACCATCGACTCATCGCATTGCTTCTCATGGGCCTCGAGTGTCTACTTTTATTTCGCATTCGCCGGCTCGAAAATTCTAGCCCATTCTCTAGAAACTTTTCCGCTTATGAAAGTGTTCATTTAACTCACAATAAAAAATACTTTCTGACATATGAGGTAAAGTTCTCTTCCAAATAAGTATTCTTTGTCCAAACACAAACCATGATACGAAAACTTTAATAAATAATTATTAAATTATTACGGATGAGGTACGCATCCTTACGGTCGTCTGCTAAGCACGCGTTAAGGCCGACACTTTCAGCTCGCTTAGTGATATTTAATTAAATAATGTCGTAATTTCCTGCTTTAGGCAACACAAGCGCCTCGGTCTGTTTCTGATAGCTGGTTAGTGACTATATAATTTTTTCCATGAACATACAGTGTATAGACTGAGTTTAGAAAAAGATTCCAATACTAGAAAAACGTTATTTTTCTTAACAAGGGAATTTATTGTAGACCCGAATCTTGGTTCGCTGTCACTATTTTATATTTCTCGTTCAACGAGATCAGTTTATATGCATTTATCAGCATCAATTCATTTGAATGTATTTTAGTCGTGTGACCTACATCATCAAAAATATGAATTACTATTTTATCTCTCTTACACGTTAACGTTAGATGATTTCTTCCTGTTCAAATAATTCCATAAAAACAATGAATGAGGAGTTTGTGTCAAGATCTGTTAGTTCAAGAAGAATCTAAGTTAAGAGCAGCTAATTCGAGGGAAATTTATATTGAAGGCAGTTAATTCACGGGAAGTTTGTGTCAAGGGCAGTTAATTCAATAGAAGTTTTTGTCAGTTTCAGTTAATTTAAGGAAAATTCATGTCAGGAGCAGTCAATTTAAGTTTTTTTTTCATGAAGGCGTTAATTCAAGAGATCTTTGTAATGAGGACAATTAATTCAAGAGATGTTTGTAATGAGGACAGTTAGTTCAAGAGATGTTTGCAAGGACGGCAGTTAATTCAAGAGATGTTTGCAAGGAGGGCAATTAATTCAAGAGATGTTTGTAATGAGGGCACTTAATTCAAGAGATGTTTGCAAGGAGGGCAATTAATTCAAGAGATGTTTGTAATGAGGGCACTTAATTCGAGGGATGTTTGTAATGAGGGCAGTTAATTCGAGGGATGTTTGTAATGAGGGCAGTTAATTCGAGGGATGTTTGTAATGAGGGCAGTTAATTCGAGGGATGTTTGTAATGAGGGCAGTTAATTCAAGAGATGTTTGTAATAAATGAAGTGGCTGTGGTGTGCGTGTACGTGCACGGGTGCGTGGCTGTGGTGTGCGTGTACGTGCACGGGTGCGTGGCTGTGGTGTGCGTGTACGTGTGCATGGCTGGGGTGTGCGTGTACGTGTACGTGTGCATGGCTGGGCTGTGCGTGTGTGAGGGTGAGTTAGGAACAGGATCGTCTCTCTTTATGAAGCTTATTCCCTCAGGTCTTTATTTAATTTGCTAATCGCGCTAATGCCAGCAGTATGAGGGCAAGATTATCTTTTTGTGCTCTTCAATTTGTCGTATTGAACACTAGTTAACAAAGACTAGCTAGAAGATTAGCTAGTAAAGACTAGCTAGATTAGTTAACAAAGACTAGCTAGAAGATTAGCTAGCAAAGACTAGCTAGAAGATTAGCTAGCAAAGACTAGCTAGAAGATTAGCTAACAAAGACTAGCTAGAAGATTAGCTAACAAAGACTAGCTAGAAGATTAGCTAACAAAGACTAGCTAGAAGATTAGCTAACAAAGACTAGCTAGAAGATTAGCTAACAAAGACTAGCTAGAAGATTAGCTAACAAAGACTAGCTAGAAGATTAGCTAGCAAAGACTAGCTAGAAGATTAGCTAGCAAAGACTAGCTAGAAGATTAGCTAGTAAAGACTAGCTAGAAGATTAGCTATCAAAGACTAGCTAGAAGATTAGCTAGCAAAGACTAGCTAGAAGATTAGCTAGCAAAGACTAGCTAGAAGATTAGCTAGCAAAGACTAGCTAGAAGATTAGCTAGCAAAGACTAGCTAGAAGATTAGCTAGCAAAGACTAGCTAGAAGATTAGCTAACAAAGACTAGCTAGAAGATTAGCTATGAAAGACTGGCTTAAAGATTAGCTAGTAAAGACTAGCTTGAAGACTAGCTAGTAAAGACTAGCTTGAAGACTAGCTAGTAAAGACTAGCTTGAAGACTAGCTAGTAAAGACTAGCAAGTGAAGACTAGCTTGAAGACTAGCTAGTAAAGACTAGCTAGTGAAGACTAGCTTGAAGACTAGCTAATGAAGACTAGCTTGAAGACTAGCTAGTAAAGACTAGCTTGAAGACTAGGTAGGAAAGATCTGTTATACGACTACTACAAAATTAATGTAGCTGGGAGCCGATTGTGTAATGCACAAAAGGAGGAGTAAAAATTATATGAGGCTTGCAAGGCTTCTTGATGGTGAATTCAATAATGTGGATTAATTGAATTTATTATATAGCAAGTAAAATCTTTGGCTACTTATAAAATTACCATAACTTATCTTCGTCTTCGTGAAGTCGATTAGAGTGAAAGAGTGAACATGAAAAGTTATCTACTAAATAATTACTGAAATACATACCTTATTAAATGAATTAAATATTAATGAGTGTATCGTAATTCAGTAGTTCCTATTCATTTGGTTAGAACTCTAGTTTCTTTTGCATTGTATTTTATTCTTTTTCTGTCAATTGTGATCAGTGTGACACATTACGCCTTTTATCAAAGTTAGTACAATTTTATTAACCCTCTACCGCCGTATGGCACTCACGGGGAACATCAGAAAAAATGCTAATTATGTTAAAATTATATTATATGTGAGCAATATGAGGTTGCTACTAGGTTTAAACGCGGCGGCATGTTACAGCGTCGTTCTTTTGGCTGCCTGGCTCTCAGCGTGCTTCATTGCATCAGTGTACAGACGGTCTTTGTGAGCTTAAACGTAGAAACTAGAAAAATAAATTCGTCGGTAAAGGGTTAAGACGAAGACTTAATGAAACTATATTTAATCAGAATAAAAAATTTCTTTAACATTTTAAATTTGAACCTGATGTATGGGTAATAAAATAATAGGGAATATTTTTTAGGGACACTTTGAGTATGACACTGAACGGACAACACAGTGGAAAGACCTGGGTTCGAATCCCGCTGCCGACATGGTTGACGCGGCTAGAAATACGGCATGGGACTTGGGTAAACAACCGAATAATTATCGAAATAATTATCCGACCCAAGAATGGGCCAGAAGGTTCGTTCCTATAGCCTCATTCTATTCTATTCTATACACACTCTTGAGGCCGATTTCAGGCTATACTTGAAATACGCGCTTTGAGATTTAAAAAGTTTGATTACTAAGATTTAAAAGCTTGATTGTCATTTCATTTCAGTATTTGCAGAGAAATGTTGCCACTTTTTCACACCACGTTACTTGGTAATTCAAATTTAAAACAAAATTGAAGAGAAGAAAAATAAAATTCAGCCGTAAATTTAGTTTTGTAACACAACATCTAACAAAAAATAACATCAATTTCAGAACAGGACAATCTCCGCCCTGATTTTTTAGATATGATACAAATATTACATAAATTGAAAATAGACAACTTTGAAACCGCCAGAGAACACAACATATTATATGTAACTCTATGATGTGACGTGTGATATGATAGAAAAAATCTTTTCTTTTATCCGAGGATATTTGGCTTCCCCTGTCTTCCATGAATTTAGGAAAATGTGTTCGCCGGTCCAAGACTTGTCTTCGCTGTAGATAAGCCCCTGAAACTTCTTATCGCTCCTGCATTTTTAGTCAAAGGTGAAAATCCAACTTTTAAAAGAAACTTTTTCTATTGGTGTAAAGGAGGTAAAACTATCTTTTTGTTTTGAAATAGATGGTAAGCTGAAACAATTTTGTTGAAAGTTCGTGTATTAGTGAAACATTTAAAAAATATTGTGTTCATGATTGTGTCTACAGTCGCACACATGTGAATGCAATTATATGTAATTGTGCTTTGTATTGCGGTGAGTTCCAAGGCTGTCTGCTTTGTTCTCTGTTCATACAAGACGATTTATTAAGCTGATGATTCTCTTTAATTTCATTCACCGTTCTTATGATACTTATTGAAATATATGTTAAATGCGCTTTTAATGCTACTTTTTTTCTTTAAGATTTTACTATGATAATCTGTTAAAAATATAACCCGTATAGCTTCTGAAATATAGCTCTATTTGTCCGTTCAAGTATACACCAGGTGTCCCAGAAAGCTTTTAATTAACTCTAGCTTTTAATTCCATTTCTGAAATTCGAGTGTTTCGCATTTGCTGAAGAGAGTTTTATTGACTAAAATTACAGGGTGCGAGGACTACTTGAGGTCATGTTTTCAATTCATCACGCACTAGAATCATCCATAATATTATTTTTCTACTGCAGATACAAGACCAGTGGCTATGTGCAGGTCCTTCTGAAGTACCTAGTGGATGGGTAAATTATTCAATGGTAGGCCATAGATTTTTCAGCAAGGCTTAGCACTTTCTCACTAAGGCACAGTAACCCAAAATTGACTATAAGAAAATTTTTACGATCATGTGACCCCCAATTTGTGCCCCCCAAATGAGCCAGATTTAAATCCTATGAACTATTATGTGTTGTTGTTAAAGGGGAGTCCAATCGACATATCGATATATATAATCGACTATAGCTTCACTGAAGACCGCCATTGTAAATGTGATGTCCGAAATGAATGAGGATCACTTAATATACAGGGTGTCTCAAAAAAATGTACTCACCCTTTAACTGTTGCTAACATGCTGTCTTCTTTGTGTTGCAGGTGTGAGGTTTGAACCTTTGCGAACATAATTCTTTAATCACATTTAATCATGTTCGCAAAGGTTCGAACCTCACACCTGCAACACAAAGAAGACAGCATGTTAGCAACGGTTAAAGGGTGAGTACATTTTTTTGAGACACACTGTATGTAGCTTGTCAACGATTTCGGACCCACGTAGAAACAGTCATTGAAGTTAAAGGTGACTTCGTGGAATAATTTGATAAACAAGTATCATCAACGATATATGTACAAATTTGATTGAAATATATACATTTTTGCTAAAATATTATTGTTTATTTAACATACTAAAAATGTACTCTAACAGCCCTCGTACCCTGTAGATCACTTGTATATACTGCATAAATTTTGCACGCCATGCACTATTGTCCGAATGCTTCAATTTATTTAAATAGTAGAGAAGACATCGAATTCCGACATATTTTGCAAAATACTTTTCCTTTGTCTTCAGTTAATGTCCATAGTGTTTTTATTCACCACAAAATACTTCTGATATTATAATGATTACTATTTTTAATATTATTATTATTATTATGGTGATATTTCTGGTGTAACAAAAAACACTGCTGGTCAGTTTTGACCTGTCGCAGCGTCCTGCACGTCATCACTCAGTGAGATCATTTGTCACACAACATTAGTCGGACTTCAGTTGTGTCACGTCTGACGTCGACCTCAAGCTGAACAGGAACTGCAATTTGCAGCGCATTCAGCCTCTGAAGGCACAAGAAGCGAAGCTGAAGAGCTCTTTCAACACACTAGGTCAAACTGGTGGATTAACTTCGACCACTGCGCTGTTCTATTCAATTCTAATTATTATTATGCACAAACCATCAGCTTGGTCGACTGGTGAGCGACCCGCTTGCGATGCGGAACAACCCGGGTTTGAGGATCGCTGCCGCCTTGGTCGGTTTGTGTATGACCATCGGTGGCTAGAATTACGGCATGGGACATGGGTATTGACCCAAAAATGAGCCAAAAGGCTCGTTCCTATAGCCTCATTCTATTTCACACACACACACGCATATATATATATATATATATATATATATATATATATATATATATATATATATATATATATATATATATATATTCATTTATTTATTTATGAATGTATATGTTCTAAATGCCAACCCTCAAAACTTAAATGTAAACCTCCTATCCTGCCAAACCATTCGAGTTTTCCACCTGTTAAGCTCCAGCTGAGTAGTCCATTCTCAACACTTCGTCGTTCATCTCGATTTTTAAAAGTTAACCATTACTTATTCAAATTGGTGGTAATTAAGTTAAAATGAGTGCTTTACAGTTAGTGTTATAATGCTCCAAAATGTGAGATTGTTTCCTAAAACGTAAAATCTGTAATTTTTTATTAAACTAGGTTTACGAATGTCTTTTTCATTTATTTATATTCAAATCAGCATATGTAACACTGGAGAATTAAATTATATTGATTTAAATATTTCTTGTTTGTTTCGAGAAATTTTCTAATGCCATTTTTTCAAAACAAATTAAAGGGGTTAATAAGATTAATCAATGCGTGGTTAACAATTACGTATTTTTAACTTTCAGAAGATTTTGTTTCTATCTATTTGATCTATTTTTATTCTATGACGGAATCCCTGCAGCAAAAGAAGTAGCGGCTAGGATAAGCTTATTAACATGATATTTTTGTTGTCTTGTAAGCCAACAAACTTGTTGAGGTGCAATTACAAAAATTACTGAATTAAAAAATGAACAATTAATGTCATCATACAGTCGCTGTATCCTAGGTTTTATATTTTGTGCACTGCATGTAACAAACGATTTTTTGTATAAAAATCATTTGGCGTTTACAGTAGGGTAAAATGATACATTAGAAGTATTCACGTGCATGAGAGAGATAATGTTAATGCGTCTTGATAGATGAATCATCTATAATTTAATTTAATTTTCCAACAGCAGAATAGTCGACAATTTTTAACACCGGATGAGCAGGTGGTAAAATGTTCTTGATGAAAGTTTGCTGTCAATTGCAAAGAATTTATTTACACTAAGCACTAATCTCTCTGCCTCTTCCTTGCCTCACGTACACACAGGTTGTCTAGTTAGTATACGTGCACTGAAAAAATTAAATAATTATATAATTATTAACGCTATTAGGAATCTCCGAGACGTAATACGAAACTTAAAGTCTAGTCGCAAAAACAGTTAATGTTTGATCAATACATTCCTTTTAAGAACTTTTCCGAACCAAAATTACTGCTCTAATTAAACTTTCCTTGACTCTAGATTTCAAAGAAAGGAAGGTAAATTCTGTGAAAGTTTAGCATCCTCAAACGAAGCCTTTACGACACGTCCAAGAAAGTTATTGAAACGCGCATCATTTTGTACAAAAGTTTTAGCACACACACTGAAAAAGCTATACATTTTTCATTGCACTTGGACTTTCTTAAAAGCTTTATAGCATGCAAAGTGAAAAAGTTCCACATTTTTTCATTACATGCGGACTTTCTGGACACCCAGTACATGACGCAGTCACAAACAAAATAGCTAGCTGAAGTAACTGGCAGTTCAAACTGTGAGCCACTCAGAAGATGACGTGTACAACTTTCTTATTTAAACTATTCACAATGTCTAGACTTGAGCACTAGATTCATGTCTGTCCGCTATAAGAATAACGATCAACTTCAACCTCAAGATATTTATTTACTTGCACACTCACAAATATTCACGTCATCTTTAATGTTTTCGCTGCCGTTAGCTTCCAAGAAATTCATCTACAGTCGCATCTCCGACAAGAATTCAGGCTCGTTAAAAATAAGCACAGAAGTTCTGAAGCAAGGAAAACGTCCTCAAGTCCGCCTTTTTTGGGCAGCTTACGGTCGTCTTTTTCTCCCCCAGCGGCTACCGTGTGTCCAGAGACCGCAGCGGAGTTTTAGCGACCCGTTAGACGTTGCAAAGCGTCTTCGCAACTCTAGAACGCATATTTTCCCTAAGCGTTCTAATGTATTACACATGACTCACACGATATTAAGTAAACATAATTTCCTATATTCAGTGTCAATGATGTGTAGTTTACAGGGTTCGTTAACTTTGGGATCATTGTATCTGTTTTTTTTTTCACTTGGCGATTTTTAAGGCAGCAGTTTAATACGTGGAGGGAGAAGTTTAGCAGACAGTATTTTTTACGGTAAAATTATTGAATATAATACTAGTACTTTAGAAAGAAGACAGTAATCACTTGTTCTGCGTGAAGCTACTAACAAAATTCTAGTTCCTGTTAACTAATTCAATAATACAGATCAGCAATAAACACTAAAGAACGTACAGCATAATTTTCATGACAATAAAAATGACAACCTGCAATCTAGTCCTCACAAAAACCTGACCACGTTTTCCAGCGATGGTCAAACTCTATCCTTTTTCATTTTCCTACAATGTAAACCATGAATGAGGAGTATTTTGTAAGCTTATTTTTCGCAAGAGCATTAACTTATGGAGCATAAATCCCGCTTTATTGAGCTCCCCTAGTGTAGACCATAAACTCAAATCGAATTTGCTCGTCTTTAAACCAATTTTTAAGCAAATCCTATGAGCGACAAGCAATTTCTCACTTTAATAATTGGGGCTCAACAAGACGACAGGTCAGAAATGATCAATATTACACGCAGCATTACAGCAAGCCATAATGTAAAGAAAAAACAGCATCCAGCTCAGCCTCCCCTTTATAAATCCCACCCTCCTAAAGCATACCGCTCATGTACATAATGAGGGTTCACAACTTTCCCTTCGAGTCCCATGAAAAAATGGTCTCAGGTTAGCCTTTTTTAATGAAATCTGTCGTTTTTTGTGCGTGGATACAACCTACATGCAGTACACAATATTTATTTTTTATTTAAAAATCAGAGTAACTATTTAAAAGAGACAGGGATTCTACACTTTTCGCCTGTGTCATCCTCGGTATATCATGCAAATCTAATTAAACTCTTATGTTTGAATAACGATCCAACTCTAAAAATGTTCTATCTTGTATGAAAACAGTTTTTTTTAGAGAACATAAGGTGATTGCCTCTATCAAATTTCTCTATCATGTAATAAAATTAAGTAATAAAATGTTGATAGAGAGGATTGATGAACTCCAATGGAAACTGTTGCTTTCGTGGGGCTAGTATAAATATGTAGACCTAATTGATAGAATACAATAGGGCAACAGGAACAGTCCATAATTGGGTTGCTACCAAGTCCCATACGGTCTAAAGTTAGGGTATCGATCACACACATGCACCTTAATCACGCTCAGGCATTTCAATCACGTACACTCACCACAATAATACACAGACTTCTGAAGTTAAGGATATAGCAAGAAATATACATGATATTGATTTGCCTAATCAGAACAAGTGAACGTATCTTAACACGTTAAGTGCGATACGACCCACCGGTGGGTCGCTCAGGTTAGGTTCTGTAATTTTTTCAAAGCTTTCTAGTGACTGTGTGTACAAAGTAAAGATTTGCACCGGCTAGACAATCGCACTCAACGTGTTAATCTAGACTTAGCAAACCGGCCTATTGCATACTCAAGCCTAACCTGTGTCATTATTTGTTCATCTGGAAGAACAGAACATAGCGATATTCACACTCAGGCGGATTACTGATGGTTTATCCATGTCATAGGGATAGGCATGGGAAGGGCCACTGTGAGAAATCTTTGAAACGTTTCTTTTGTAAAATGTCTTAGTGAATGGAGGACACTAGTATTAATTTTCTGCACTTAATTCACTATTATGCGATTCTTTGATGTAATTGGCTACAAAATAAATGAATTTTATGTGTAATACTGAATTTTATAAAGAAAAAAGGTTGTCTAAGAATCTGTTCACTCCAATCCTAGAACCCTAAAGGCACAGTTAAAGAAGTATCATACGTCAGAAAGTAGAGCTGATGGAGACAAAATGATATATGCAGACTCAGTGATCGATATACATCAAAATATTGAAAAAATATAGAGAGGCATATAAGTCTATGTTCCCAATTTTATGACAACTTTGAGGCACTTGTGTAAGCGTCAAACAAATTTTAAGAGTACATAAAAATGAATTTTAATTACAGTTTCACTATTTTCTTTTAAATAAAAGAAATGAAGAGGTATAGCTTTGTGATACACAAATTTGGCTTGGTATCATCTACTACTTAAGAAAAAATTATGTTTACTCAGCAGATCAGAGGGAAAAAATATTTTTTCATAAATATCTATTACTGAAGAAGAAATGAACTTACACCTCCAGCAGCGTGAAGCTTCAATAACAGTAACTCGTTTTTCATAACGTAGTCAAGTCCCTACAATCCAGTGCCTATAATGGATTAGCGTCTTTGGTTGATTCCATTCTTCTACCAATTCATTTTCCTTTTTAAATAATTGTTGTTTTCATTCATTTTCAAAAAAATTCTCTCGTTCTTTTTCCAATTCATCTTTCTGATTCAATAATTTTGGTTTTCAACGTATAGTTTATAATGTTTCACAAAATTCAATCTAATCCTAACGTTCTTCTATTCAATCTAATATTAAAAAATCTACAACAAACACGTCTGACCTTCTAATTCTGTCAGCTTCCTGAAATACAGTCTATATTTCACACAGCGGACGCTGACAGCAACAGTAAAAACGCGACCTTCCGGCAATGAAGAACATACTTTACGCGCTGCCCTCACTTTCTGTTCGGAAAATGATAGATTGAGATGTATTAAACACGCCAGAGAACAATACGGGGATTTTGTAGATTTGTGGAGCAAGCGGACCCAAAGTTAAGTGGATGATGCATCTCAGAACCTGTATAAGTTTCCAGGAAGTTGTATTGAATCCCAGAGCCGTCTTGAAATCAGACCTCGTTAACATGAATGATGAAACTATTGATTGTTTTTAGGTAATCGCTATGAAATTACTAATGAGATTTGTTCCAGTGCTGTATTAACATTGGAGTATTTATTAGAAGAAATCAGGCTCTGGTAAAGTAGAAAATTGGCACTTCAGTGTCGAGGTATAGTGGCGTTAGCAACACGATGCCGAGGACTCTGTAAGCGCAGGACGAGGTGTAGGAAAAGTGTAAGTTATGAAAAGTTGATAAGCATTCAATAAACCTTACGTGCCACATGACTCGTCAACAAAGAGTTGAACAAAGTCTTGGGATCCAGCTTAACCAGTCATTGTTCCGACCGTGTCAGTGCTGCATGGCAGTGCTGCATGTCAGTGCTACTTGACACTGCTGTAAGTCATGGTTGCATGTCAGTGCTACTTGACACTGCTGTAAGTCATGGTTGCATGTCAGTGCTGCTTGACGGTGCTGTAAGTCATGGTTGTATGTCAGTGCTACTTGACAATGCAGTAAGTCATGGTTGCATGTCAGTGCTACTTGACACTGCTGTAAGTCATGGTTGCATGTCAGTGCTACTTGACACTGCTGTAAGTCATGGTTGCATGTCAGTGCTGCTTGACGCTGCTGTAAGTCATGGTTGCATGTCAGTGCTGCTTGACGCTGCTGTAAGTCATGGTTGCATGTCAGTGCTGCATGATGGTGCATGACACACTTCATCAGTCCTAATGACAGTTCTGAACTGTTCTGCAGTCACAAGCCAATAAATTACAGAGCGGCAAGCTGGAGGTTCAGCAAGCGCACTGCCATTGTACCGCATAGTTGCATCCAGTAACTGCATGCAGTCACTAGAAACTACCATGCACATACTCGTACACACCACACACTGCCAAGTACACAGTCAACGTACATAGTAACTGTCACTGTGCAGTATTACCTTACACTGGTCTTGTATACAGCTACTGTACGCATTCGCTGTCATTCATCATCAAATAGCTATACATTTCAAACGTACAACTATCAACTTTTCTTTGGTAAAAATTCATGTGTACTTCTCTGAGTCGGTCAGAGAATTTAAATACGATTACGCTCTTCTTGCGCATTCTGTAGACTCACCTTGAGTCTCAGCGTTTACCTCCTCATAGAACAGGAATTTGCGCAGCTGTTAGAAGTAGTGTAAAAACTTCGGTTATCCTACAGGGCAGAAGGGTAGCAGGACCACGTCAATGGTTCGCTTGTTAGTGCAAGATAGACAATGAAAATGAAAATTTCCTCGTAAAATGGGTCCGTGTGTGAAGACAACAGGAGGTTGGGACTGGACTCTATGAACTGAACAGACATCCAGACTACAAAAGGAATTGACTGCTATCCCCAATACATGAAGAGTGAGCTGTATGGACTAACTGGTATCCAGACTACATGAGGGATGGGCAAGACCGAACTGGTATCCAGACTACATGTGGGGTGGACAGGACTGAACTGGTATGCAGATTACAAGAGGGATGGACAGGACTGAACTGGTATCCAGATTACAAGAGGGATGGACAGGACTGAACTGGTATCCAGTCTACATGAGGGGTGGACAGGACTGAACTGGTATCCAGACTACATGAAGGATGGACAGGACTGAACTGGTATCCAGATTGCATGAGGGATGGGCAGGACTGAACTGGTATCCAGTCTACATAAGGGATGGGCAGGACTGAACTGGTATCCAGACTACAGATGGAAGGAACTGGACTAGACTGGTATCCAGACTACAGGAGTAGTAGAGTGCATCGACTGAGCTAGATTGGTATCCAGACCGTACAAGGAGTACGCTGGACTGTATGGACTGGACAGGTATCCATAACACATGAGGGGTGAACTGGGACTAAATATTGACTGTTGTGGATGGGACACGTGTACGACACGTGTATCCAGAAATTAGGCTTGTCAAAAAAACAATAAAGGGCTTATTAACAATGGAGTGCTGCCTTCCGTGGCCTAACGATCCATGATAAAAACCAACGATTATGTTGATGTATTTGCCATAAAAACATCGAAAAAATACGAAGTGATTTCCCTGACACGATAACAATTAGCGATAATCACTATAGTGAGCGCAAATTATGAATACAAACAAACACAAAAATTGGAGAACCATGACTGATAGAAGCTGATCTGGAAGTCTACTTCATTTTTCTAATCAATAAAGTCATAAGATCAGTGAACTATGTACTATTACATAGTGTTTACATAACATTAAGTCTTCACGTGGAGACGAACAGATTCTGTAGACGTCAGCTTTGTCGAATAAAATATTCTAGACCAAAACCAGAAAAACCGTTTTCGATATTGTTTTTGTTCTATCCAGATACTCATAGTTCACATGGATTCTTTGACAGGATGATGCCGTCTTACTTCTTGCTATAACACTTTTTGTAGGGCCTCTGTCTTTTTACGTATGAAATTTGTAACAGTATATAGGTACTTTAGTTTTGTCTCTGGTGGTTAAGATAAGAGATGTGTAGTCTTTAATTGTGTAGGTGTGAGTATCTTATTGTTGCGTTTGATAGTAAAAATACGAGTTATGTAGTTTCTAATATTCCTTTGTGATTTTGACATTTGTTCTGGTCACGGATTCAATTTCATCCAAACACAGCAAGTTCTGAAAAAATTCAACTCAATTCATCGTAAAAAAGAATCCCGTTTCAGTCCAATGACATTCACAGGATCAAATTGACAAGATCAAGAGTCTTGAAAAACTTCTAACTTTTCATAGCTATGAAATTGTATTCTATTGAAATCATGATTATGATGAAGTCATTCAAAGCGTACAGACGTTCCGATTTATTGATTTTGAGCTAATCCATCTCGAGCTTTGAAATTTGTTTATATATTTAAAAATATGTCCTATTACTTAATTTGTTTGTATAGTTATGTCACTTGATTTATGGTCTTCTTCGCTGTTATCAATACCTGCCTTTGCTCTGATGTTTCAGTATTGACTGCGAAAGAAGCACATTTGGTCTCTCAAGTTCACCCAAACTAACAAACTTTGAAGTCACCAAAGAATTTCCTAACAATGGAGGGTCAAGATGTTCGATATTTCCTGAAAATTTTTGGTCTAGATTTTAAGATTTTAATATCTTCTATCTGACTTCAAAATACGGAACCGGATAAAGGAAGATAATATGAAGTAGTGCATAAAAACGGGCTTTACATTATTGGATCCTCGACTCACATCACGGATGAATATTGACGTGCGAGTATCTATGCTAAGGAAAGGACAGACTGATAATTTATATTGTCGTGCTATTTAATTGCTAACTTAATGAAAAAATGGTAGAACCATAACAGAATGCTAAATGCTACATATAATATGTAATCAACCCTACATAATAATCAATAGTAGTGTGTTCATAAATAAGCTTTTAGTGTCATGCACTGAGAGAGATAGGAGAAAATTTGTATTTTTAAAGTTTCAGTATTGTGGATACGACAAGCACCTGTTTACTATAAAATACGTGATTTTCTTCGTTATTTGCCTTCTTCCATTTAAATATGGAAACTCACTGGGAAAGGCGACGTTGACTGGAAAATGAACGAAAAAGAAAGCAAAGAGGAAGTTTGTCTCAGCAACGACGAGATGAAGTCAGAGAAACAAGACCAACCCTTCAATTCCTTCACTTGAGGGCATACTAGTGACATTAAATGAATTTCATTTACAGCTACCAAAGTGTTTTATTCACCAGGAATCACAGAATATTCATATAAGTAGTACACCCATACGGAAAAAAAGGCCAAGTATTTAAAATAATTATATTTCTTTCCCAGTTGACGCCGCTTTTTCGAAGGAGTTTCCTATTGAAGGGGAAAAATGCTAATAAAGGAAAATGATTGCGTATTTTATAGCGATTTGGTGTCTTTGTGATCCCCAATACAATGCTTACAATACTTTAGGCCTGTTTCATTGAGAAATCAATACCAAGCCTCAGATTGTACCTTATCAATACTTTATTTCAGCAACTTGGTCATATCTTGTATTAAATTAATTTCTCTATCTTATTCAGCAGCGAGAGGAACAGTATGTATATTTACGAGTAAAAATAGATAAATAAATACTCGACGGATTTTATCATATAGTTTAGATTAAAAGTCTACTGAACGTGAATTCCGGCAAAATGATATTTCAATAACCTCGAAAACTTGATTGAACGATTTATATAGTCTCATTTAGTCCACTTATTTTGAGAATGGCTAAATAGCCAATAAACTGTGTTTTCTTATATCATGGATTACTTATCATGTTGTAATGACATTGATTTCTTCCAACAATAAAATAACGTACAAATTAAAGCTAGCACAGGAGTAATCACCATTAATTAGATTTACTTTGTTTCATTTCCTAATTGTTTCTGGAAAATAGCTGCTTAAAATATGTCAAGAAAATTTTCTAATGTTTGACCAACATTAACCAACAAAAACAATGCACTGAGGTCTCCTCTCCGAGCAATGATAATTATTACTGTTGTGTCATCTGGACTAGCTGGTGGTTAGCAAGTTGACCCTTTCGATACTGACGGTACATATAAGTACCGCTCCAATTTCGCACATTTTAAGATGCAGAGCAACACGTGTGTCTGTGCAAACGCTGGTAGGGCAGTGCAAGCTACAGTGTGATCAGGACAATGCAGTGACCGTAAAACATCACAAAGCATCTATTTTTAAAATGTGATGTTAAATATGTTGAAAAGGTTCTGATATTTGCATCATGGTACCGAAAGGGTTAAAGCATTTTATTAAACTAAAGCCCTCACTCCAAGAGCTGTGGTAACATCTTTGATGGCTTTTAGTAATATAACAAGAGGCATTTGTGTATCTATTTTACTTACATTTGACTGAGAATTTTAATATACGCTCCTTTTTTTAGACTACAACGTTTTTTTGTACTGATGTTTATCCGACAACAAATTACATGAGATAATGCTTTCACGCAACTAGAATAGAACTAAATTTTCAGGCTTAAATTAGTTTTATTTTATCTGAACTTCGTTAATTTCTGCGCTCGAATTTGTCAGACATTAGAAAGGAATTTTTTCTGGTTAAAATGTAACGTGCAAAACCAAGATATCAAGTTTCGTATGACCAGGTGCTTCATAAGTCTCCTCCACATCAACTAATTTGTGTTGACATTCCATCTGTTAATTCGTCCTCAATACGGGCCCTTGACAGGAGGTGGTGTGAGGAAGTCCGTTCAAACAGAATGGTTGATTGATTCAACGGCATCAGCTCCTACTAACGGTATCAATACTCATTAGCGCTATTAATACCAAAAGGTAATCAATACCCAAGGTAATAACAGCTATCGACGGTGTAAATAGTCATTGATGCCATTAATACTAAAAGGTATCAATGCCTGAGGTAATAACAGCTATCAACGGTACAAATACTCAGAGGCGTCAATTCTTAAATGTATTAATACCCTTCAACTGTAAAAATACTCAGATATATTATTTATTTACGGTATCAATATTTGCAGGCATTAATACTTATCCCCGGTGTAAACTTTTCTCTACGGTTTAAGTGTTTATCTGCGGTCTTTATGTATACTTAAAAGTATCAATAATTATCAACGGTTCAATACTTACATATGCACTGAAGGAGAATTGTTCAAAGTCATCAATATCTAGATACGCATTCATTTTATATTTCTATGATCACACTCTCAGATATCAAATTTCACATCAGAAAAATGTGAACAGAAGAAATATTTTACAGTACTGCTGACGCATAATCTGAAGAGTAACCATGAAATATAAAAGTAGTTTCAAAGTCATTACCTCCACTTCCTTTGCCGTAGAATGCTGTGAAAAAAAACAATGCATGAAGCAAATAATAGCGATTAAATGTGCTGTCTAAGTTGAAACAACAGTCACAGCAACTCATCGGAAGCACTTTAAATATTATGCATTCTGTAAAAAAAAAGAAGCCTTAAGGGAAACTGATATCTGTTTTACCGCACAGATCCACTAGAATGAAAATGCACAGTTTGTTGCTTGGTTGTATGTGTGTCTAAGAAACTTTCTTAGGTGAGGTATATTAAATTACTTGAGTCGTACGTGAGAAATATTTATTACAATTATGATTGAGCTTTCATTTACAGCCAGAAATAGAAACATGGGTAAATAAATTTCTGATTGCCTGTGTGGTGAGATTGATCACGCACCGTGATTAACAACGCGTGTCATACACGACTGTAGTGTTTTTCTATGAACTGCCTGCAGATAAGAATACG
Organism: Trinorchestia longiramus; assembly: GCA_006783055.1. Lineage (NCBI taxonomy): Eukaryota > Metazoa > Arthropoda > Malacostraca > Amphipoda > Talitridae > Trinorchestia > Trinorchestia longiramus. The sequence goes on from VCRD01000905.1 coordinate 143,707, forward strand.
GTTATTTGTACACAATAGTCTAGACATGTAGCTGCAGCAAGAAACTTGTGTTCCCAATCATAAGGAAGTACTAAAAAAACTATTGCAACATAATTATAAAAATTGCTCACAATTATCTATATGCATAAATTATATTTCTTTAACGTATGATTTAACTATACATCAATGTAGTTAAATTATAAAATAGTGTAATACAAAATTACAGTGTAAAAAACAATATTTCATGCATAAGTGGTTCTGAGTGGAAAACTTGACAAAACGAGAACACTTCTAATTTTAACACATTCTGCACTTGAGGGATTCTGCCCTGTTTATCATCTACGCTTGGTCATGTTCCCATGTACCACACCACGAAGTCAGGGTTAATACTGCAGTACTGATAGAAAAGGCTAATAATAACAACAACGACAATTGTTCACTATAATACAGTGACAACATCGAAAATATGCTTTATGATTTTAAATTTAGACACACATTGACAGAAGAGACGATTTAACGTGAGTAGCTTCAAATCCAAAGATCACAAACATTTCATGTTAAGGACCAGATCAGTATTATCCAATGTGTAAATATCCTTGGGTCACTGAAAGTTTAGACTAACGGAACCAACGATCAGGAGGATTTTACACGGAAATAGAGTATCATGGAACTAAACCGCGAGAATCTGTTGGTGCTCGGCTGATGTGTTGCGCTTGGAGCCTACAACTTAACTTTTACATAGAATAGAATGAAGCTATAGGAACGAACCTTCTGGCCTATTCATTGGGTCGGATAATCACTTTGATAATTATTCGGTTACCCAAGTCCCATGCCGTAATTCTAGCCGCGTCAACCATGGCGGCAGCGGAATTCGAACACTGGTCTTACCGCTCGTAAACGGATTCGCTCACTAGTCGACCAAGCTGGCGATAATCATCATTATTTACTTGTAGATTAGATTCTCAGTAACAAGCTCTATATTATCAAATCAACTTATTCCCAGCATCCTGCTGCCTGCTCTAAGGCTACTCTTGCCTCACCGGTATACTTTCTCAACAAGGAGTATATTACTTTCTTACTATTTTGATTCTGGATTACCATTTCTTGAACATGAAATGTAGTTAGAGTGAACGGTGTATATGGGCAGAAAATCTTGTGACACGCTTAATATACATGGAGTTTGAAATTGGATTTTTGATCAGCCAAGGTAAAGGCAATGTTTCCTTATCTTTCCACTCCATATACGAGAAATTTCATCCATTTTTTGATAGAGAGTAACGAATTCTAAAATATTTGTTGTTTCTTTAAGATTACGAAACTTTACGGCCCGAGATATCAAAGTTTACTCATTACAGCTTGGTTATTGAAATACTTCTCGAGATCAGAGGCTTGAGGAAGCCTTTTTTAAAGAAACGCTCTAGTTTTTAGAGATATCATTAGAACTCGCTGGCTACGTTTTTTTCTGAAAAATATTGTGATATATTCTCGAAACTCAAGAACACTTTCTCCTTCATTTGATACATTATGTTATGTCGCACAAATTGATATCATAAACTACATGGTTTAAAATTATTTGAAGATCTTTGTATGGAACGGAGAATAAATTCTTATTTATGACTCCAGGAAGTACTAAAATGCGGCAGATGATTTAACGCCATTAAAATGGTTGTGCTCCTGAAATACAGCCTGATAGTATGATAGTATGGCTAAAACCTTGAAATACAGGTTAAGAATGCAGAATTCTATCAGACGACTAAGAATTTCAAAAAATACCATAATTTTTCTTGGCGTTATCTTCCCTATTTTTTACACGCATGCAAGCAAGTATGCTTTTTTAAAACTTTTCGTAATCCATATCCAATCAGCGCTTCGCTCGTGTGCGAATTATTCGGAAGGGAAAGAATCTCTCTAATGTTAAGAATAATTGTGAAGAATAGGTTGATTCCTTCACTAAACAACATTATCGCAATCATGGAACATATCTCTAGGTTACCTCGACTTCTGTTCTATTTTTAAGATAATGAAGAGTCATGGAGTTTCCCGTAAAATCGATGTGAGGAAAAGAAAAATCAAATTTTCACCATTAATTCTTACAGCTCCTTTAGATCAGTTATTTGAGACATTCTGAAACATTCGTATGTTCGTACGACATTCGTCATTCGTTTCTGAGACATTCGACATTCGTTTCTGAGACATTCGTACATTCGTGGCTTTTTCCATTCTGAAAAAAGCTACGTAAAAGGAGTTCTTCGTTGCATATATTTAGCATATTTTAAACGGTACCATAATAAAGAACAAAGGAGAAATACATATTCGAGTCAGAGATCCAGTTTTCTGCAACTATCATCTCTTTACAAACAAATAAATAAAGACGGCGCTCTCTCTCATCAGGTTCCCCCTAAACAAGAATATTTTATGTATCTTTTACGAAAATGATCATGCGTATTGCAGAACACATGTTTAAATCATTTTCATAGATTTTCTTTTGAGTTCATTTCTTGCATTTAATATATGGGGTTTACTCTATAATAAAAAGAGGACTACATATGATAATTCTTTTCATTAGAGCCGAACATTAACTGAATTTCTGAGAAATAATGTACATTTCACAGGAGGGATTTGTATTTGCAATGAGATGTGTCTGAGCTTTGAAGGTAAGCCCGATATTAGCTCTCTCAAAGAAGGTATCGGCAAAGGATAATTTATAGAAGGATGTGAGCAGGAAATCTAGGTTTCAGTTGAAAGGAAGAAGCTCTCGTCAGATGTGTATCTTCTGGAAAGCCTGTTGAAGTTTTGCAAGAATTTTAACTTTTGATTCATATAGTTACGGAGCAGCGAAAAGAAGGTACATTAGGGGAACTTTCATACGTTTGAATGTAATGATGTCTTCATGTGTTCAGAATAATCCATGCGAGATGTATGTAAGAGGAATGCATCTTCTTCCTGTCTAGGAAAGGTGCCTGATTTTAAGTACTTCACAGAGCTGGACTGAGGAAGAAAATTCATGATTTTTGTTGAAAAAAGCAAACTTTCTCTTGCGTCATAAATTTAGTTTCAGTTCAACACAAAATAAATAAATTAATAATTATTAGAGTTTTAGAAGCACTTCACGAACCTGCTTTGTGAGTCGGAAGCACGGACGGTTTTCACCTGAAAAAAATTATTATGAAAAAATACTTAAGTGATTGACACGAATTTAGTGCACGTAAAATAATCGTAATAAGGTAAGACACGCAAATAGTGTAGAATTTGCGTTCAATTCTTCAAGGGAAAATTTTCACCTATTGAGTGTATTCAGGAATATCCTCTTCACAAATGTCTTCTTAAAATTTAACATAAGAATAGAATATGTTCTTGTAGTTACGTCATGAATTTAGACAACTATGGAAGAGGCCAATTTTTTAGGAGAGATAGTTCATAAAACTTACACTGAGCGATATTAATATAGGTAATCCATACTTGGCAATGAAAAGAAATTACAAAATTGCTGTAATTACTGGCTCTTTGGCTTCGGAAAAATGATTATAAAATAACGATTGGGAGCGACAAGAATTACTGCATCAATGACAGGAGAAAAGACTTTGGTTGCAACTACTGCCAATGAACTCCCACAAAATTTGAGGTTAAACCTTCAAAGCACAATTTATCATATACGATGCAGTTTCCTAAAACACCAATACTGTGCATAAAATTAAAAATATAATTAAAAATAACTAACTTTACTTTCAAAGTAAATTGTTCAGTGAAGAGTTAGATCCGGCAACAAGAAATAGCGATGTTGACAGCCATGTGTGTACATGCAACTGCACTTGAGCAAGAAAACGTGAGAAGCTTACAGGAACTTGAGAAAAACTTCGCAGATCTTTCAACGCGCAGAGGTTGACTTCCCTGGATGAATGTGTGATGAAACTTCAGACGCTCGAGTACTGCAACAACACAGGAATGTGTAGGAATAGTTGTACGCTTCCTCTTTGTTTTTTCCTTTGTTTAGGCTAGTGTTTATTGTCTCTGGCCATTTTGTGGTAGAGTAAGGCGTTCTTGGGTGTCAGAGTGTGGGATGTTAGAGACAACTTTCGTGGCTTGTAGCCCAACTGGGGCTCAAAGTTTTATACGCTTAGCTTTGAAAGTATTTTATCTTCACATTGGAGACATAAGCATTTTGTATCAAATCTGTAAACCGTTAGTCGAAAACAGGCCTATACTCCTGGGTCAGAGGTCTTATTTTCGAATACAGCTATGCATGCGATAAATGCAATGAAAGTATGTTCGTGAACGTGAGCTATAGTAATAATAATTTGTAGTTGTACAGTTATTAGTGAGATAAGTGGTTTTAATGAATAAATATCATATTTCACTTAAACCCTGGATTACCTGAGCCAAGAACTTTTAATACCTTTGAGTTATGGTTAATAGAAAGCCAGTTAACATCAGTCAATCAGAATATCAAAAATATTCAACCTTCAGGAAAGGTTATCAATGATAACTGCACCTGCAAGACGTGAAGTTCAGGAGTTGAAGTTTAAAAGGTTAAAAAATGGACAGACGCGTGGAGATTGTGACGAGCTTTGAACTTTCGTGACATTCTACTTCTCTCTATAAGAAAGACTCGGTTAACATTCTTTATGATTAACAAAAACATGACTTCCTAAAGGTGCCTAAGATTGGTTGGATGTACATACGTTAATTCCAAACTGCAACACTGAATAGTTATATATTTGTCCATAGTGTTTACTACAAGTTCACCAGAGGCACCTTAGAAAGTCAATTTTTCCGTACTCTGAAAACTTGTGTACGTCATTTCGTAGACTTAAAGTCGTCTTCTATGTACTCAAAAGTCTTTTTGGAACTTCAGTTTTTGGTTCAGCAGCTTGAACTTCGTGAATGGTTTTACAGTCATAGAGTGCGTTAGTACACACGAATTTGCTATTCATTTTTCTGTTTTTTCAAGTTGCAGCTAGACTGAAACTCGTTGACTCTCCGTTCTGCTGTAAGTTTGTTGTATTTGAAACGAGACTCTTTAATTTATGATTGTTTTTTTGGGTATTTCATTTTAGTTTCGAGAATACTCAAGTAAAGTTTAATTACAGTGGTTCTGCGAATGTATTAACCATTTCTACAGCACAACAACTTCTCGAAAATAAAATTTACTATCTACTTCTTTGATTGCCGCAGAACTACCTGCCCAACTGTTTTAGGGCAGTGTTTTTCTTCAGGTTATCACTTTTCTATTTGGCAACGTGCTTTTATTTTTCCAGGTTCAAGATTTTCCACGGAAAAGGCTTCAATTGAACACCTCTCTCTTGTAGGGTACCTTACTTCCAGGCAGCATGCTAGAAAATACAGGATCCTGTGCACGGAATGACTTTGAAACACTTAATTACAGTGTATTTATTCATGAGTAACTTATAAGTTTCCATCTTTTAGAGACTCTGTGATGTCTATACGCAGGGAAAATTTTTCTAACCGTATGTTGGCAATAATTTTTGACGAGTAAAACTCGAGTAATTAGATTCATATAGCTTGTACATAGAACTACGAAAATCTGTGTTATTAGTCCCTTTTTACATTAATACTTTCCAACTGAAACAAGTCCAACGGGATTGAGAATTAGATCTTTTCTGGTTCAAAGAAAAGTTGAGTTTGCTGCTACACTCAAAACATAGAAACGTGGTGTTGTGTTCATGAGCCTCAACGGAGGTGTCACCAATCCGTGACTGATGAGAGTACTGGCTTGAATAAGTAGATGAATATGAATCTGTTACTGAATAATATTAGGCTATGGTAGTCAGTATTTAGCAGACATGGAGCTATAGCTTTGATTGGGCAGGTTGTTGTCAGCCATTTTCAGCCTTAGTGTTCTAGGTATAGTATTGGATTTCAGTAGGTCCTTGACAAACAAACTTTTCCAGTCAGATATGATTTGTCCCAGAAACTAGGTATTTCACAAGCATCTTAACTCATCGAAGACTAGGTACATGAGAATCATGAGTAGGTATCTTAGATTTAGAAGTCTATATTTATATTCTTTATTCAGTTTATTTATTTGACATAAACACTGTTCTTCTGTAAAATGAGGTCCAGCTGCCACTTACTGCACTGGTCTGCTTGATAGTTCACTGGCTCTGTTAGTACAGCATTGTTTTAGTGAGACCTTTTTATCTCAGGACCTCTTACGCCAGGCTGCTGGTGAGTGCATTTCCACAAAAATGTACGAAAAACTAACCATTTCTATGGGGTAAACCGACCTGGGAAATAGTGCATACACTGACAAAAATACTCCATCTGAAAGTGCAAGGCGGAGAAAATGAGGAGTAATATTAATAAAGAGTACTATTAACGAGGAGTAATATTAATGAGAAGTAATATTGATAATGAGTAATATTACGTATTTCGACGTCATTTCTTTTCCCAACTCGTGGTAGAGGGAAGCTTTTCTTACTTATTACACTTACATGTCTGTATATTAAGATTTAGTGGGTTTAAGCAACTGACTCAATTCTTTTCTACGAATCAGTGATGTTTCTCTCCTTTTATTTTCCCGTCCCTTAATTAATTTTTCTGTTTTCGTGCTCTGTGTGTCATTTTCTGTTGTCGTAATGCAATTGCATCGTGCAGTAGAACTTAAAATATTTAAATTTAACTAATTTTCGTAGTTGCCCGCTTAGAGTAGTGTTGATATTTTTAGCGTTTCTCAACAGCAATAACGAAATTATTATCATTAAAAATGTTATTACAATTTCAATGATAGTAACAGCAACAATTTTTCACCGGATACTTTCTATAATTTTTCGATGTTTTTTTACGAGCCTTGTAAGCTATATCGAACTTGTGTGAAAAATACTATCATAAATTGGCGTGTAATACGTCGGACATATCTGACGTATCATATTGAATATGTGTGACTAATTGCATTGGGCATTTATGTATCTTAGAATTTACCATCATCATTGCACACATTTACTTATGTTAAAAAAAGGCTTCCAGTGACGTTAATGATAAGTGATAAAAAAATGGATTTATCTTTACGGAATTGTAACGCGATTCGTATTTTATAAAATGACACGTTACAATTGTGCTGCTACTCAAACTTCTCATCAAAGTCCTTAAGTCTCTTCAACATTCTGCCATCAGGCGATAGTTCTAGTCATGAATGTTACTTCCGAGCGAATGAGCGAATTCATACATGTATTCTAACTCTTCAACTCGTATGTTTGTCATTTGAGGGGTGGAATAACAATCGTTTTTTAAATTTTATTCAACGTAAAGGTCAACGATACTGACAATGTAAAATTGATTGGTCATTTCTGAGATACATTAATGGAACTATACTGCGAAAATTAGTTGTAATTGGTAGAATGAAATGAATATTTATTTCCTCAGTAGAATAAATTATTTTTCCTAAATGGTGTTTGTGTCATGAATAATTGTAAAAACTTTTGACTAACTGATCATAAAAATACAGGTTCGATGTGCCCTTTTTTCATAAAATGACTGCAGCACAAAAACTATGAAAGCTTCTGAGTGAATGAAACGCAGTGAACGCACAAGTATAAAATACATTTTCACGAATTTAATATTACTTTAAACGAAATTAAGACCTAGTTTTTGAAAAAAATATTGGTTTAATGAACCCCCAAGCTCTCCAAAAGATATGCAGTATCCTAATTTGTGAAGAGCAACTCTATTTGTTGTGCATCGATATGTTAAGATATTGACTCAAAAAATTCCCCTGTTTCCACTGTGTTACGATACTGACTCAGAGATTTCCACTGTTTCCACAGTGTTAAGATAACTAGCCTACGATTTTTACCGTCAGTGTGTGTTCAGTGCGAAAGTATTTATATGTTTCCCAATGCTTGATATTCTAAGATGCACTCGTCAGTTTAAGTTGATCGTTTGTTCACGCAGAATGAACACGATTGGAGTAAGTACGAGTGGAATCTAAATTGATTAAATTATTTACCAATGGTTAGTGTAAAATAGAGAATTGTTTTATCATAAAACTTTTACTTGCAGGTAGAGTAGATTTCTACTTGCTGGGAGAGTAAATTTTTACTTGCAGGTGGAGTAGATTTCTACTTGCAGGTAAAGTAAATTTCTACTTGCAGGTAGCGTAGATTTCTACTTGCAGGTGGAGTAGATTTCTGCTTGCAGGTAGAGTAGATTTGTACTTGCAGGTAGAGTAGATATCTACTTGCAGGTAGAGTAGATTTGTACTTGCAGGTGGAGTAGATTTGTACTTGCAGGTAGAGTAGATATCTACTTGCAGGTAGAGTAGATTTGTACTTGCAGGTAGAGTAGATTTCGTACTGCTATTTCATCTGTCAATTACGAATACAATACTTTTGATTGCTTTGACATTGAGAGCACCCGATATTCACTGCCAAAAGTAACTCACTTATAATTTAGTAGAGCAATGGAAGGAGCTGTGATCAATTATTTGAATAAATTATCAGGGCATCTGGATTACATGTTTCAGAATTCATGATCTTGATTTTTTCAGCTCTCGAATTGCTGACACGTCTACAAGTTTAAAAGCCGATAATTTAATATCGAACAATCATCAATAAAAGAGAGATTATACTTGGAGTTTATTTATTCGGGTTTCTATTTTGTTTTTCTGCATCGTACTGAATTTAATGAAACAGGAAGCAACTCTCTAAGCAATAAAAATGTAGAATTGGCGAAGGCAACATCAGGCGTATTATTTAGTAACTGGAACATTCACTTAAGTGTTCGGGGGAAAATGATTGAAGAGCACACAAACTCACGAAATATTTCGATAATAGTGAACGAAACTTGTACTGAATGCAACACAACAAAACTGAATATTAAGACAGTAGTGTAAGATACATTGATGAGGGTGATGTGACCAATGATATTGACTGAAATATGATAACCCACACGTCAAATAATAATATTTAGACAATGGTGTAAAAACAATAAAAATATTTAGATGAATATATTGACTGATTTATTGCTACCAACACATCAAATAAAATATTAAGACAGTAGTGTACAAAACATTGAAAATTTTGATATTAACTGAAAGATTTCCAGCCACACATTAAATAAAATATTAAGACGTTAGCGTAAGAAACAATAAAAATATTGATATTGCCCGAAATATTGTTACCCACACATCAAATAAAATATTAAGACAGTAGTGTAGGTAAGTAAGACGGAACTCGCATCACGACGTACATCACAACACAACATGACGCTGCTGAGGTTACAACAGTCGCGCAGGACAGAAAGTCACTCATCTGTAACGGCGTGTGAAGGAGAGAGGCAAATAAATGTTAATAAGCTAACATAAATTTTAAAAGAGTAGTACAAAGAAATACACGTAAGTCTAATAAATGTCGGCAATCATCGGAATCTTCTGTTTTGTACTTCCCTCATCATTTGAACCATTTATTAACCCTCCAATTATTTCTAATTCTATGTTTTATATTCAAATTCAGGATACTTCTACCCACTTCATTATAATTTAATAAGGTCGAAACTGTGAGTTTGAACACGTTCAAAATCTTTCTCTATGTCTAAAAGTACAATTTAACCTCACTGACCTTCTTCTAAACTATTAATGAAAAAAATAGGTATTACTCATAGAAAATTACACGTGTACTTAAATATATACACTTTCTGCTTTCCGCAACTGTGAATGAGGTGAAATATGTGCATAAATAAACACTGTAATTTATATTGAAGACGTACAATTTGCAGCAGTCTTGTTAAGACAATGTCTTCACGCACTCATGAGAAATGCTCGAGAATTACACAGCGTTCCAAAGCAGACTCGATGATGACAAGGTTGTGTGGTAACTCAAGTCTCTGGTGCGGTGCATCACAGTCATAAGATCGTCAAAACACCACTCACGTTCGTCCATAAAACGCATCATGTGGCTCACAATAACTACTTGCGAGACCCTAACCTAAATAAGGAACATCTCTGTTAGTGAGAAAACAACTGCTGCTCAGAACGAATAAAACCATCTGTGGAAGAAAACTCATAGAAACAGAGACTGTTCAGAATGTGTTAAAGAACAGCTGTGACCAACACATCAAATAATAAGGACATTTCAGACGCTACTCAGCTAATCTCAACCAAAAAGTGTAAAAGAACCAAAACTTGGAAGATGCATGTCAAATAGCAGGAGTATTTAATAGCCCGTATATTAAGGTTCTGAAACATAACTTGGCTACCATGAAAATGCCTGGGGTTCCGCTAAGAAGTTGCCGTTCACTTTGGATTTCTGTGCTCAATAGAAACTACCGAAGATAGAAATAAACTCACAGGCAGCTTATGAGTGAAAAATCCAAGATCAGTTTCAAATAATTCATTTAGTATCCTATTTTGTGATGCTCAAACTACAAACGTACCTAATCTCCGCATACGTATTCCTTACAACCCGTACGAAAATGAACATATCGGAACAAACTTCCACGGTGCAAACTAACATTGAGGACCTTGATTGCACGGCATCCTTCGCAGGTGTAACTTTCATGACTCACAATGAACTCCATTTGGAGCTGCGCGTTTCTCAATAGGCCAGGATTATGTAAGGTCTGGCGAATGCCTCCTCATTTTCACGCTTGTCAAGAAAAGAAACGCAAAAGTTATCATGCGCGTCCTCTACGCAGGGCCGTACTAAACTTACGGCAAGTTATACAATACATAAGCGGTTTTCATAATTAATACCCGTTATTGACATCTAAAGTGTGTTACGCATTGAAACGTTGTGATACAGTAGTTTTTTTACAACGGTCTGCATGGTGACTGCGCAGTGACGTCTGCAGACGCCATAGTTTTTACGTACTTGTTCTGTAATAAAAATATTTCTCATACATTTAGATGCGTCACAGAAAGAGTAATTGAAATTCACCATTTTAAAAAATTAATTATCTGTTCAATTTAATCTCAAAAATGCGAATCTATTCAAGCGTCAGCATGAGACGCGGATGACACACTGGCTGCAATACGAATATGCATTGTCGAGACGAAATATGCCCTGGATTTGAATGCCCTGACAAAGTCAATTTGAAGTCTTCTTCAGAGTACAGATTTTTGCAAAAATAATGTCATTTTGACTTTTTGATCAAAGTCATGCAAATGATCAGATATAATGAACAGACGGGTCGTATTAGAATTGTAAAATTAAAAATGAACAAAATTAGTTTTAAAAAATATGGTATCCATAGTATGAAAATCAGATGTAGAAATTCGACCAGAATGATTTCCAACAAGTATTTCCCTTGCGTATTTCTTTTTGCATTGCATTTTGTATTTCTCATGTATTTCCCTTTGTATTTCCCTATATCTATTTTCCTTTTGTATTTCCTACATGTATTTCCCTTTTGTATTCTTTACATGTATTTTATCACTTATTTCCCTTTTTGTCAATCCAAAATGGAAATTGAATACGCAGTGGTTTTGGCTTTGCAATGGCAGCCATTTGTATCTTGAGAAAAACATTCACTACTTCGATTCATTTGAAATGATAAGCACAATCAAATTAATCGTTCAAGCGAATTCATTAAAGCTTATTTGACTATGAAACTTAGTTTTACGTGAACTTCAATTGAAGGAATTGTGCATTAGCATGCTCAGGTATTACAAAACGTCGCTCGATGTAGCCGACTTTACCAAAAAATAATAAACTGAGATACCACTGCTTCAAAGCTTCGAAATGTTGCACAGTGGCGACCTGTCTCGAGGTAATGAAATCTCTCGAGCTAACGGACGAGCATCGCTAATGAAGACCATTCTAAGGTAGCAGACTGTCTTCAAGGAACGAACTATTTCGAATAAAGAGTTTCCTGAAGCTAAGCATTAACCAGAAGTAAGGACTATGTTCCAAGTTCCAGCAGGGGCAAGGCCCATTACAAAAACCACCATTGACTTTCTCCTTAGCTAAAAGATTAGCTTTCTCGTTGTTATTTCTGTAATGGCCAATTAACTTTAGAATACAGCGCTATGGTCTCGTACACGGAAACAAAAACTCGTCGCTATGAGTTGCTATTTAAATATCTAGCCTAACAATGAGGAGGAATTCGGTTCCTAAAGAGGAAATGAGGCTTTGAAAAAACCAGCTCTTTCATTTTTTGAATCTGTAAAATTTTAGGGAAGTACTTCTGAAGCTGAGAGTGAATCAAATGTAGTTTTTGAACTAAGGAGAATCTGCTACGCGCTTTCGAATTTTGCTTAGACAAGTCTAGCGCGTGACTAAAAAACAAGCTATTGCAAGTTAAGGTGTATTGAAATATAGCTGTACAGTTGACGAACCACTGCCTTAAAACTACTGCGTATTCAAGGAAAAAATTGCTTGCAACGCCTGATGAATTCTGATTGTATAGATATCAGAGAAATTTCAAAATTGATATTTGACGGATTTCTACATCAGGAATTTTCATGATACCAGTTGAATTGAAGGCAGAGGCTTATCAGACTTCGAATCAAAATGAATCACTCGTGTGGCGTCTTTTGCTTATTCTGATCAACGGAAGTGTATGGAAGACATCTTTGGTGAGTGATACAGTTTCCAGTTCAAGAAACCTTCTAGCTCTATGTTAACGGGAACACCTTAGCTATAGTAGATGACGACTAAGAAACTAGGAAACCTGGCCATTTGAACTTTCTGCAATATTTATTGGTGCCCAATAAGCCTAAACTGTAATTTTAGAACGTTTTTTAACCTATTTGCAGAAATGAAGCCATTTCAAACAGAGAGTACATGGCTTACGTAAGAATAGGTTCACCAGTTATTTCAGTGGTATAATTATTATAATTAATAATTATATTACGCAGGGAATTGAAAAGTTTCCTTAATTAATCAATACCATTTTGAAAGAGTTGAATATCGTTGTCAGTAGGCGCATACATAACATTGATGTGAACCCCACTGAAATAATTTGAACCATAATGAGACACTGGGTGTGGCAGAGAATCTAACAGCACTATGAAAAATTTTGGAAACAAAACCTGGAGAGCATCATTATCGCATCGCTGCAGAAATGCAGCGATGAATTGGGAGTAAAATATTGTACACTTAGTACTGATTTTCATTCCTTCCACAAATTCAGGAGGTTTCCCAAGTGTAGAACTCCTTACATTCAGAATGCTGCCATGTATAAATTGTCAAAATCATGTTCTTAGACATTCATGGTCTGCTAAAATATGTTCAATTTTTTTAAGCCTATGGTCCTCAAATTTTTTATGTTTTTCTCGATCAAATGATTGAATACGAATCGCCGTTTCTGTCCCTACATTTTGATTTTTAATAAATTCCTTTACATTCTAGATGAAGATATTCTTTCTCGTCTGCAACAGGCACATGATGTCTCTCTACGCAACGTGGGTCAAGAAAGCTTACAAGAAATCAGTTCGAGCGAGAAAAGAGTTTCGATTGGCCGCGACTAAAACTCTACATCATTTGCCTCGTCCTATAAAAATTGGCAGCCTCTTTGTGCAACTTCCACAAAGAAAATACATCTGTGCGTGGCTTATTATTAAATTATCCTGCTAAACAAAGTTACTACCAAAAAAATGATTATAGCTTCTATGGAATCAGTCACAATTGGATAAAGAAATCATATTTTTTTCTTGTCCTCTCAAAGCGAATAACAAGCTTCAATTTGGATTCATATGCTCGGAAAGTTACTGTCACTAATTCAATCGAAAAATGTGTAATTATTTCACATGATATATTCCTAGTGCTTGACTGAATAAAATATGTCGGTTCTGATATAATCTAATGATCTATCATATTTTAATACGTTCTTAAATAACACAGAGATTTTGCCAGCATCGCTTTTGATATAAATTGTGTCGCTGGCCATCAAGCCTTGATAGAAAAAATTTGAATAAAGAAAAAAATTCTACCAAAAAAGTGGTAAAACTATTGCTTTCTACTCCACACAAAATTTCCCTAATCACGTGTCATTCTGACGTCCCATTTCGTTTACATTCAATTCTAATACATTGAAATACATCAAGGCCTACGTTGGAAATTTTTCAATAAGTCAGTGAGGTGAGAAATTGTAAAAACGTTCTTACAAAGGATGGAGCTCCCAGTTCTTTGCTCTCGACCTCCTACACACTTGCTCTACTAATGCACGAACATCAGCAACGTAGAAATTGCAACAGCGTCAGTATTTTGACTATGGGTGTGTGAGGCTTGACAATTTGTGTTCTTGCTCTGCAGCCCGCACTTCAACGCTGCAAGTATCTTGAATCATTAAGATTCTAATTTTTCTGAACGATCTGGTGCGAGGAAATTTCTCCTTCTGCTTCTTCTTCTTCAGAGCTCCATCTGAAAGCAGGGAGATGCTGAGATGTTGATCTTCAGCACTTACGCCCTTCTATTTCCTTTTTATATCGCATGCTGCAAAAACAGAGCTGGAATTGCCATTTCCATGGCACAGATGAGTGTCTTCCCACAATTTGATGGCACAGATGATTGTTTTTATAGAATTTTATGACACATTTGACTGCCTCCCACCATTTCGACCATCCAACCTCGTCATCACCTACTTGCACTGAAATGACGGTATTAAAATGTCTCTCTTCCCCGCTGGTCGACCAAATTAGAAAATCGTAGCAACAATTACTAGCTTATCACCTAATTTAGGCATAACAATTTAGTTCCTCAGTGTCTCATCAACGTGTCTGCCAAGTTTGAATTTTATATTCTTTACCATACGGAGTTTCTTTCACGTACCGATGCTGGAAAGAAACTGTGTCGGCGAAATCTGTTGAAAACAACGATCATTCCAAGCTTGCAGGTCGGCAAGCAATAACTGCCAAGCCTTCTGCATTGTGACTTGATAGCCCGTGCTGTGCAGACCGAGTTGCTATCCTCATAATAATTCAGCCGCAATTCAGCACAAAGCATAGCCTTTATTGCAGCCTCAGTCAGCGAGAACTGTAACTGTAGTAAAGTTGCATGTATTGACGATTGTAAATACCATTAAATTTTACGTCAACAGTCAATGAGTTAGCACCTAATAATGGAGTGAGTACTGTTAAGATATTGAAGAAAATCCCAGAGGTGAACACAATCATCTATGTGAGTGCTGTCGTTGGATGGATAGCGTGAGAAGGCAGTCTTTTCGGTGCCTTAAAAGATAAAATGACCCGAACGAATTTTTATATTTTTTATATAATATCATTCTGCCCATACTCTCCAAATTACCCTGAAAATTTCATAGATCATTCCTAAATGTTACATCATTTTGGAGCGAAATCGTTCATAAATTTTTCATGCTTTTCATGATAAGGGATTGAATAAGAATCACCGTTTCGCTCATATGCTGATCACTTGTTTCTGTATGTGAGTATCACATCACAATTTGGTATGCTGGTGCATTTCTAAGATCATTAAAACAGGAACGTATTTTTAAGATAATCACTATGAAAATTAATTGTTATGAAGTATGTATTTTCCCGTTTCTCGCTCGAGGGAAGTTAATATATAATTTTAAAAATAAAATAAAATTCTCTCATTGGGAGTTGAAATGAAAGCGTGAAGGCTTATTCGAAATGTTCAAATTATGTGCCAAGTTCGTTTATCAGTTCATCATGCTACTATGTTCAAGCATTCACTGAATTTAAGCTATATTTTTGATTAATGTTTTTAAAACATGAATCTGATACTTTAAATGAATACAATTTGTAAATTTCAAAGTGGACTTTAAAAAATTTCTTTACAACTTACTTTACTACATCAATACCTTGTATTGTATCTACTTAGTGGAAGAACATGTAATTCGGATAACATCAATTTGTATAATATCATACGTTACTGATAGTAGTTCCCGTGCATGTATCTCTCGCGCCTAGAGCAGGATAAATCAAAAGAAGATTTTTAATGTATCTGAAGTTCTTCTGTAACACCAACAGAACAAACAACTAACTCCTCCAATGAAGAAGTTTCTAGCAAAAAATGCAGCAATGAATGACTTTCCACTGCTGCTGTGGACAGTTATAGTTGAGAGTAACTCACAAGCGTTTCTTCTATTGCAAATATTAATGCAATTTCTAGAAGACAATCAGGAGTTACAACTGGAGCTACGCTGAAGGAAAACAGGCCATCGTTTTTAGTATGTTCTAGATTTCAGAGAGACATCCAAGCGCTACAATTCAGCAATGCAACCAAGAGCTACAACCAAAAACGGCAATCCAGCAATGCAACAAAGGGCTTTAACTAAGAGCTACAACCAAAAGCGGCAATCCAAAAAAGACTGTCTTCTCGAGTTGCAAGCTGGAGCTTCATTCAAAAGCTATAACTGAAAGCTACAAGTAAGAATATGCACTAGAATTGCAGCCTGAGATGCTCAGGAGATAAAAGTTTCGATCTTTTCGTCTCGGAGACGAGCACATGAAGCTGTCCAGTGATGTAACGACAGAGACAAGGAGGTTTCCACTGCAAAGGCTAGAACACGAGATGTAGCACTCGAACTGTGGCGGATTTGTGCAGGGAAATGCAAAGCCTCGTTACGACAAGCTGGCATGTGATCGCTTAGGTGGTCTGGTGCATTGCAAGTTCTAGACAAACAGGAAACACTGAGATTTAAAAATATGTCAAGATTGGTCGCGTTTACTGAATGAATTACATATGAACGTTAATCCATCGTGTAAGAATTAGCCATCGTGTCTATCCATGAATTCCAAAACTCACATCTATGAAATTGTGTTTGAACATAAAAACTCTTAGCATTAAAATTCAAAGTAATCTATGCCCAACTTATATTAAGAACGTACATATAACATTTAGTACGAGTCCTTACTAAGGTGCTACAGTTCTCTTCAATAATTACGTGTAAAATCTGATGAGAAAATCCGTGGACTTTCATTATATTTTACAGAAAAATACCAGCAAAAAATGTCAATTGAAAGCTATCAATCGAACAACAAGCCAGCATCATTTTCATCGAATAAAAGAATTCGTTAAGAAAAGTTTTTACTCTAACACCTATACATTCCACATAGATATTTTTTCTAAACAGAACATTTAAAATAAAATATATTTTTTCGCTGTTTCATGGTCCTACTTTTTATTTTTTAATTTGAAATAGAACTAAATTAGTAAAAGAGAAAATTGAGGTGTTGCCCATTCGTCGAGGACGTTTTCATCTAAATCTCATCATTAATTGAAACAAAAGAAATGAAAAAGAGGAAGAACTGTTTATGCAAGCGATAATACAACATTCATTTTATGCAATTTATAATTATGAATGAAATTTACCCTATTTTAAAACTATGCTTTCACATTCCTTATATCAGTAAAATTAGATATGTCAATGAAAACAATATTTTAATTTTTAGCTTTACTGATAGTTTTAGGCATCAACCTAATTCCATGGAGCGGAGAAATTATTGAAGTTCAGAATATCTTCGAGAACTCATGGTTTCCAGGCTGCTAATTTCCAGAGAACAATGAAGAATTAGATGAATTCTCTTTCGTTAATTTTCCTTTGTGAAATCATTTTAATTCATTGACCTTTCTGCTTCTTGTTGCAGCTGACGATTTACATTTTTCCATTGCATGATTTTTCGATGCTTAAAAGTTTGTTCTTCAGTGAAAGTTTTCTAATCTACGCTAATTAACAGTAAGATAATTAGGAAAATATTTTCGACTGGAAACTTGGGCGAAATGTGCGGAGTAGCCAGACAGGTGACGGGTTTGGCAAAACAAGAATTTGGATGACGCTGTAGATGATATAACATTGAAGAAGAACTTTCATTTTAGTTTCGAAGTTTCAGCCCGAAATATTTGGCTTTTCATCTTTCTAAAAATTTGCTTCCAATTTATTTTTACGCTCTAAAGCCTGTCTTAATCCACGACGTACCCTAGTCATGAGCAGACAATTCTAATTTACTTCAATAACGAGAGTCCAGGATCTTTTTTGTCAAAGAAATTGATAAAAACGTCAAGGGAGTATCTTGGGTTACTTCTTGAGCCTTTGCACTCCTAAGCATGGAACATTCTCAAGCAAACATTTAAGAAAGTTTTTAAAAATATATTCTTACAAGCTAAGCCGCTGCATTTGAATATTACAAAGATTTTGACAGAATTTTTGTGTTCAATTATTGTACGCAGTTCACAAAATACATCAACCTTTAAGAAGGATTTCAACATCGTCTTAAGAGAAATTCCTCACGTTGCGACATGCGAGTAAAAGTTCGACTGTAATTCAGCTGGAATTAGATCTCCTAAAATATACCTCAGGCTTTGGGGCTGAACTTGATACCTGCATCTTGAAAATGAAAGTAAGCTCTTTGTAACTTGATACTGAGAATCCATTTAAATACTTCCCTGACTTCTATGAACAATATCAGATGCAAAATTGTTCTTAAAGCCTCTGAAGCGTGAAAGCCTGGAATTTGCTTGAACATTTAGCGACATAAATGTTCAAGTCAATTTTCAGATCACACATTGATGAATAAAAAGGTGTTCTCCATTAGAAGTAAAATTATTGAAATGAGGCATGCAGTTGTCATGGTTTGATATTGCGGAACATTGCAGGTAAGCCTGAAATTGAAATTGCTGTAGCACTCCTAGACCGAGTGAGGTGCGGATTTCTTTGCAAAAAGAAGGGACTTTCTGCAAAAGAGAACGTACTGTTTTATGAATCAGATTGGTAAATCGATCGTGATGTCGAAGAAGATATAAATTCTTTAATGTAATGTTGTGTAATTTAGCCAGAAATACAAGAAATTGTGCTGGGAAACAGTATCTAATCAAAAAACTTATATACCTTCCCATTTGTGATAAAAATAAACTTTATTATACATGGAAAATACAGATGTATATTATCCGTTATTATACACCGGGAACAACACGAGGAATGTCAAAGAGTGTTCATGGTAATAAGATTGAAGTTCGCATACTCTCGCATTATTCCTCCCATGTCAACAGATTAGTTATTTATTAGAAAGTACGTTTAATAACTTCTATTTTCAGTAAAAAGATCAGAACGTTAATCCTAAACTCAATTAAAGTAGTTCATTCTAAGCAAAAGAAGAACTCTTATTTTTCCCATACACTCGTCCACTTTAACTCCATTCACAACGCACGCACTACAAGAAGTGCAGGCGTCAGCGGTTTTGCCTTCAACATTGCAGGACTCAATCTTGTGAGTTTCAGCCCTACGTGACCACACTACTTCAAAGAGGTTAGAGAACGCTCTTCCACGATTTTCATTGTATAATGAAAATGAGCTTTTATTCACTAAAAATAATTCGTTTTCAAAGTATACAGTGTATCTTGTAAAACTAGAATCATCTGTAGCCAGTTTACATGTATCTAGTATACCTAATTGAAATTAGGTTTCAATAAAAAAAAGAAAAATCATTCATTATACTCTCCAGTAGAGAAATTTCTCGAAACAAGTCTACGCTTCCATTGCTATCCCTGAAAAAATTGTGACTCTTTGTTTGGGATGACAACTGAAAAAACATACAAGTATAACATTGAGATCGACCAGGATCGAGGTAAATGTTTGTTAATTAAAGTAGGATTACATTAGGAGATTTACAAGAGCTCTGTTGACCTACACGGAGAACATTTTTCTGAAGCTGCCACGGTACTTTGTTTTTTAACTTGCCTTGACATTTTCTCGACTTTGCTTGACAAGTTTTGAGGAATACATACTGATGAATAATGCTTTCGTATTTACGTAGCTTGAATGTTTTATGTGATGATTTAATGTTCCTTACCGACGTTCCCGACTAGTTTCTACAAACAGATTAGAGGCTTTTTAACAAAATATTAAATGCATGTCTTCAATACTATCGTTTGTAGTAATATTGTATTCATGAAAAAAATCAAATTTATGATATTTTTTCTGGTTTTGTAATATTTTTTTATATTTTTATCAAATTTTCTGTGTTACAAATGTCTAGGCAAGCACTTCTGGATCATGTTAGGCAATTTTCACTTGAAAATAAAAAGCACTGTGAATTAAACACAAAGAAATGAAATGAATCCAATACTTTTGTGTAACCCTGTACACATTTTTTGGTTACATTAATTTATAACATATTTATCTAGAAAATGGCTCGATTTTTTTCAACGAAAGCTTGTTTGTAAAACGTAAAAGTCATTGAAGAGTTTCCTTCAATCGTGTTTGATCCAACCCTTCAATTAACCCATCATAACATCCCACTTGCTCCTATAACACACGTATTTTTCTATTCCGTTTTTTATTCATTTTCGATTCTTCCTTACTTTTCTCACACACCCTGTGTCAAGCTCTTTTCCTTACCTTTCCTAACTTCAACTACCATCAGGCCAACCATTTCTGTTGCGGAGACACCTACAGTTACCATAGGCACTCTCACTTCTGGACCAAGAAGTGAAATATGCTAAATTTAAAATGACTCTTTAATCAAATGCAAATTTGTTTTGTTTGCGACCAGATATTTTTGTAGTATTCCAGCTGATGTGAAGCTCCAGTGCCGACAGTACATTCATACGTACGGTAAGAAAAACAGAAGCCCTAACAAATTAGAAATATCCATAAATATACTTTATATGAAAAACCATGGACTGTGATATTAAAAACGATTATTCACTACTGTGCTTCCACAATTTCGACCTAAAATTTTTACTATGTGTAAATCAAGCATGTGTGCTCGACAAATTCATAAGCAGCTAAAATTTGTCGTCTGTGTTCGAAACGCTGTACAAGAGTCGTTCTCATATCACAGCCTTGAAGCAAAATGACAGTATTTTTCAAAAAAAAACATTGCGTAGTAAGGTCATCTAAAATCACGCTTTGAACTTACAAGACAGAATATAAAGCAGTAAAGAACAAACTTTGCCTCTTTTGTCAACAATGCGATCCAATAAAATTTGGCCGTTGCAGAAACTTTGGTCACTATGCAAATAGAAGTCTTTTAGAACCAAGAGAGTTGAACGAATCTGGGTCTGGAACGAATCTAGATTTGTAACTGATTTGAATCTGCAACTGATTTAGGTTCAGAGCTGATTGAAATTTAGACTGGGATTTTCTGGAGTTTGGCGTTGTTGTATCTTTCGAAAATATGGAATAACAAAACTGATTGAATTTTATATTGATTTTGATTTTGGACTGATTGGAGTCGGTGGTTTATGGAAAGAAATGTAGCTTGTTTGGATATAGGATTGAGTTTAAATGAACCAGAACTACAACATCAAAGTTAGAGCAGTAAAATTTATTTAAATCGTACTGTTGATGCTACTGCAGTTCAGAAATGTCTGCATCGACATAGACCTCCAAATCTTTTCATTGATCAGGGGAAGATTTGGAATATGATCAACTGTTTAGCACTTATATCGGTGGACAAATCGCAAGTTCAATCTCAGATCAGATTTCTTTTCCAAAGCGTTTGAATGAATTCAAGTAGTTAGAAATTGTAGATAACTATTTTTGAAGTCATTCCCTCTTTCGGTCCTACTAATTGCAGCGTTTGGGAAGAAAAAGTGATAATACGAAACTTCAATTTAACAAATTCATAAGTCTGTGAAGCACAATCCTAAAATATTATGTGCCATCTCCAATACTAAATTTAATTTTTTAGATCGTATCCATCAATTGTTACCAAACGAAAACTCATGTATACTTCAAAAACGATCAAATTTTGGCTATCTTTTCTAACTAACGTAATCTATCTACGCTCACCGTTTGCTGATTTACAATCCGCGTTATTTGGAACACGTGAAGAAGGCTTCAAAAATACTGGAATGTTCAATGCACATCTAGTTGCGATGCTGCAGAAGCATTCGCTGCTGTTGCTTTGAATTATGTCCAAGGAAGCTCCGCAAAAGTCTTCGCCTAACGTCAGTGGTTTCTGAGGAATAAGTCAAAATTGAAGTGTACAGATAACTTTAGACTTCACACTGTTGAGTTTTTAACAGATAAAGTTACACTGCATTTCAAAACATGAATATGAAAGTCGTATGCTACAAAAATTTTACCTTCAGCATGAAATAATATAAAGAAATGGCTTCACTCAGTGACAAATTGTAGTTTAAGTCAGTATTCAATTTCTCTTCGTTTCAGTTTATTAATGCCGAGTGACGTTAACAAGTTTTCAAGTTTAATGATCGCTGGACGACCAGTTCAGAAAATTCAAATGGTTTTTCTTTGAAGGCTTGAATCTACAAGATACAACACAACAAATAGATGATCATTGTCAAGAAATGCAGAGCATAACTCCTGCATCTTCAGACACCTGATATGCTCTCCAGACAACCAATACTTTTGAGTGCAGTCATATGTTTGCACTGAGCGGCTAGACGAAGATTGGTAGAACTTGGGCATTTTTCGCCGTAAAACTACGTCGAAGGCCGCTGACGATCGCCAGGCACCAGCGTTGCCGAGCATTCCTATTTTTCGGGCGAAACATTTTTCGAGTTGCACTCGATGATATTATCGAGACTGCTCTGGATCTCCCACGGCTCTACCGGAGCATCTCCATCTGGGTAATGCGCCTTGCCGACGTGCAAAAGAACAATAATGCTCTTCGGAATCCTTTACATGAACGTGAAAGTTTCGATAAGGGATGTTTTTGCGTCAACATGAGCTTCTTTGAGAGATATACGTTTACTCTGTAGTAAGGCTGTAAAATTATTCTTTGGTGAGTGTGTGGAGTTTTATTCAAGGAGTTACAAAATCGTAGTAAATGCCAGATGTAAAAGTGGAGTGGTTGGGAACTATAAATGGAAGTAACGATTTTTTCAGTTATTCAATTGAACTGGAAGCTTTCGGACTTTAATGCTTTAATTTTGAAGCATGAGCATTTGAATTTTACCATGTAAGTGAAGAAAATGTTAGGCGTAATTAATTTTCAGGTCGAAAATCTAATACATAAATTTTAGTAGTAATTGATTTTATTATAAGTTCATACTCGTTCGAAGGAAAATGATACTACGGAAGGCTTTACGTGAGCATAAAATAGATATTAAACTAATCTATCATGAGTATCATAATAATTGTACGATTGTGAATTTATTAGACCACACACGAGTCCTTGACAGCAGCATGTTAAAGCATGTTACTGCATTTTCCAACATATTTCAGTATGTTTCAACACGCTCCAGCATGTTTCAGCATGTTCCAGCATATTCCAATATGTTCAGAATATTTCAGCATGTTCCAGCATGCTTCAGCATGTTCCAGCTTGTTAGAGCATCGGTTTTTGTGGAAGTTAATATCGGATGTTTAAAATTTTGGTAGCACAAGGAAAATTTTTCAAACTCATTAAGAGACATTGTAAGATTCAATATTTTGGTAAGAGTTACCTAAGCGTAGGGCACTAAAAACATGTAACCATTTCAGTGAATTGTGATTGCTCCATGAACTTAAAACTTTTTCTTATTTCTTATGTGTGTCCACAATTTTTTGTATCATAAGTCTGAACCTAAAATGTACAACTAAGTAAGCCACAAACTTTTAATAATATCCGTTAGTTCTTCCACATTGTTCACTCAAAATTGAGTTGGCTCCGTGGTCTTTGAAATATTTCCAAGAAAATTCTGTGAGTTGTTTTATATTATTTGGCAACTCTGGGTTTGTTCTACGGTTTTTGGAGCATTTCCCTGTATGTCTGTGGCTGCACTCCAGTGGAAGCACTCTGTGACTGCCATTGTTTGCATTGCCCTACTTGCTGAGGGTAATAGAGGGAGTGGAGGATGGAAGGAGGGAGGAAAGACGAAGAGGTCTTTGTGAAAAGTAAATTTTCCTAAATTCGCTCGCTTCCAGCTGACGACCTGAAAATGGCTGACGGAAAGTGCATTCTTGGGATGCAGCCAATAATTTGCATCAAATGTCAGTATAAGGAGAGAAGAATGATCTTTCACGCTAATATAGTGATGAATACGATATTTCATAGTATCCTTGCTTCAGTATGAGTATGTAAATTACGCGTACAATTGAACGTGCGGTCGGGTCCTCTGGGTTTGTACGATCGTTGTAGGATTTTAATGCAAATTTACGGGCCAGAATTTCTGGTGCTCCTTTTGACTTTATATGTTTGTTTTCTCCCGTGATTTCCCACGAAAACTTTTTTACTGTAACGCTATTTATGACTTTACCATGTTATCATGAGTGGTATAATTGTGCTTTCGAAGAAAACATTGTTCTTATAATCGTAGAATGATATTTATGAAATTAAAATTATGTTCTATTAATTAATAGTTAATATGATTCTGAAAAAAGTAAAATTGCATGGAAGAAGTACTTATATGATGAACTTTTATTTCCAGTAGAGTATGCAGTACGTATACATTGGGTTTTAAATTCTTTATGTTAACATCTTATGAATAGTGACGGTGCTTATCGATGAGATCTGAAAACTAGGGATTCTTCAAATGAGATCTCCGTCCTTTGGGCTGCAACTTGAAGTCGAGGCTCATCGGGGCGTGTCGATGAGCGTATTGAGGTGTGGCTTGTGCTAAGCGTCCAACGAAGCAGCTGCTGGACATGTTCTTCTAGCTGTCATTAATCAGGCACAAATATACCGTGACAACTACGGGGAACGATCGCAGGCCTTCCGTATTGCAGGCGGGTACCCTCACCAGTCGGCCACTCTGGGAGTACATATCAATCTTATAGACAGTTTTCATTGCTACCTATATTGATCTTTGCTGATTCACAGAAGTCCCTATGCAATCTTTGCACAGCAATGGGTAAATTTTATAATATTTATAAGTTTAGTAGACCGAATTTGTTGATTGACATTTTTTCCCATTTTTTAATGTTGAATCGGCAGATGATGGCATAAAACTGATCAATTTGTTATCAATTTCCCAAAGGTTATTCGTTATAATTTTCTTTTCACAAACCACCAACTTTATTCTACGTCTTTTTAGCTTCAGTTCTATCAGAATTGACTCGAGTAAATGGTTGACATACTGCCTAGTTTGAGTACTTCTTGCATTAGTTTGAAGGCTGCGTAATCTTTTATAATGAGTTCAGGTCTAATGTGCTCTGCAGTAAATGTCTCAAACTAGATTGCATCAAAGGGCAGAGGTTGAAGTAACACAAAAAGAAACCCTTTTGTAATTCAACAGTGAGCTCGGATGCGGAAGGAAAATCTTAAAACGTTCAATTAGCAAACATTTGAAGTCGTTTGAGTACCATGGAACATTTATTTATTAAACGTTTCACGTGAATTTTTTATGTTGTATGAGGAGCATGAAACGTTTATTTAGTAATCTTTTGATGTCGTATGAGTAGCATGGAAGATTTATTTAGTAAATTTTTAACGTCGTATGAGGAGCATGAAATGTTTAGTTAGGAAGCCTTTGAAATTAGATAAAGAAAAATAGTAAGTAAAATAGTAAGTTAGTAAATAGTTTGAAATAGTACATACTCAAGACCTGTATGACGGGAAATGGAGAATCGTGATTACACTTCATGCACAATCATATAAAAGAAATGGAATAAAAGAACTATACATATATGACATTTTTCTTTCCGTTAGCTCAACGACAAACTCAAGTAATGTACATAGGTTTTCAACACAAGTTTGATCAAAGAAAAAAAGAGAAGCATTCATAATTTACATGATATACAGTGCACATTGATAAGTGAATTTCTATTTCAACGAAAGATATTGAGCTTTTTGGATTTCGTTCTACTTCCATTAGTAAAAAATGGTAAACTCTAAATATGTATCCTGATAAACTATGTTCTAGAGAAAATAGAATTATGGTTACTTCTTAACCAAGAAATGAGATACGTATTGTTTCAATGACTAACAAATGGTAGCTTACGTACAATGAATTGCTAGTAAGCTTCTTTGTCAACCTTGTGTAAAAATCCTTTATCAGAACATTGTCGTAGGATACTGAAGTGCAACGTAACTTGGTTCAGATGAAATCTTTGCGTATGATAACGCAAATGCATGGCGATAAATTCTCTCTACTGAAACATAGCAGAAGTTGGACATAGCAGCATAGCACATAGCATCTCGAAACCTCTACAATATTAAGCAGCAGGTATTTAATTGAACAATTAAGTGGAGCAAGTCATTTGAGTAAAAAATTGAAACGCACCGGTGTACTTAAAGAAGACCTCTATCTCAGGAAACTCATTTGGCGTTTATCCATCTTGATTGTCCGCGGCAAACTTGTGTTAGCATTTTCTTATTCACAGGAGTAACTCCTGCTTCACAAAGCCCGTTATATCTGGACAGTAAATCTTATGAGGTTCTCTAGTAACCTGCTGTTTACTGGTACAGCCCAGCGTGGGGTGGTTCTGCACTGCAAACTGAAGCGGCCGTGGTGGTGCAGAGGTCATTGGGTGCAAGTGCCAGGATAAAGCCCGCATTACAATGACCTAGGAAAATATGCTAATGGAAAAATTTTGCCGCTCAGTGAATTACGGAAGGGAGGTCGAGATATCTTGTCATCTGCAGCCATCTTGTACGGGGATCATGGGGTACAAATGCCAAGAACAAGATAACAGTCAGTCGAAAAAAAAAATAATTTCACTACGAAAAATGCGAGTGCCCGAGTAGAGGAATTTGTAAATTGATTTGAAGCATGGGTGGCCTTCAGATTGGCGAGTACATGCGTCTCTAAAAAAGAGGGTATCACTGAGCTAACAGACATTTTCATTCAAAATTTATTATTCCTAACAGGACAGCTCCAGCAGCTTCCGACTCGAGTGAATGAAGGTTTTTTGTAAATCTGGATAGTTAATTAAAAATGTTGAAGTAGACAGTCAATAAAACTCCTAAGCAGAGTATAGAGGTAGGATGAAGTGATGGGAGCTTGATGGAGACATAATTCAGAGGTGAAAGTAATAATACTCGTATGTAGAACTCACTTCACTTGCTACAAATACTGCTTGTTGATACGATGCACTCGAGCGCATATCTTACTGTCTGTCCACTCAACAAGTAGAGGCTGCTGTAGAAAGGAACTTATGGAAGTTTTGATGCTTCAAAATGAAAAAATAAGTAGCCTTTTAATAATTAGAATTAATGGGATTAAACACAAAGTCAAGCAAAGCAAAGTCAGTTTGCTGTAAGCACGTGTATGTGCGAGATAGCAATCAGCTTGTTACCTTTCTGAAGACATTTTAAAATTCAAATGAAGTAATAGAGATTTGACAAATTATCTCATTGTCCAATAGATGCCTTCAAATGTGCAGATGTGTAACTAAGTGTGAGCATGAATTCAAATTTATATACGTACAGTGCAGCTGCTCGATTATAAAATATCGGTAATGATTCTAATTTTTTTCACAACATTCGTAACACACCAGACAGACGTGGAAAAAATCTTCTGCTAAACTACAAATCCCGTAGTAACCCAATAGGATTTAACCATTTGCATGGAAGTGCGATATGAGCCAAAACAATAAATCTTGTACATAGCTCGTGTGCTCACGAGATTAAAATGATGTGTCTAATCTCTTTTTTTTAAGACACGTATCTACCTTGGACTATTCTGATTTCCATGCTGAGTAGGATGTTTGTCGTTGTTATTTTCGGGACAGCCCGATGCAGACAAACAGTGTGAAATATCCATTAACAAGAATGAGTTGCAAATTTGATCAACAATGGGAATGCGCATTACTTTCTTCAGACTAAGATTGCCACGGTTTAAATGAGAATGACATCTGTCGTACATTCGATTGCAGCAGGATGCATATTCTATTAAAAATACAATACTGATAGAGAAGAAAACGTGATAGAATGTCGGTTTGAAATGCATACTTTACTTCCAATCATACGTAGACAAAATTAAGAAATGCAAACAAGGAAAATTGTTGTTGAAAAATTTTTAGAAGTTAATTTTTGGATTTACGGAAATCTTTTGAGTATTGTTTCTCTTCCATGAATGACACAGCAAACACTGAGAAAAAGAAAACAATATGACTTATAATGTCAGTATATGGCTTGATCTTTATGAAGGAAAATTTCAAATTCATTGATTTATTTGAAAGAAGCATGTTTAAGATCACATTTATTGTTGAACATTATTGACCTTGTACAAAGTATTCATTGGATTAAATAAGTTACATGCTAATTCATTTTTACTCATCTAGCTACCACTGAAATACCTTTGAAATTTTGTTTCCATTTTTCAACAAAATTGACACGAACAGCTCTAGTTTTGTTCGAGATAATTCATGATTTTGAACTGGAAATATCCAAAAATTGTTCGAAATCTTTATTGATTCATAATGAAAATTTGATGCTAACTCGTGTGTAGTTCAGTGATCTGTACATATGTTCCTATGCAAAATATTGTTACCAGTGTACAGAAAATGAGTGATTATAATTGACCCAATTCATCAAGCGTATTACAGTTCATCATTTTATTCTTCCTTACCTTGAGTGCATTCACCTCAGTTATCTAAAGACAGCTACGGATATATTGAACCATAAACTTAGTTCAAAACACACTAACAAATTTCTGTATTTTAGGACATACTTCTATTTGAACTATTATAGCATACTGTATCTTAGTTGTTGTTATCCCTACCATAAATCACCAGCTTGGTCGACTGGTGAGCGAATCTGCTTGCGAGCGGAAAGACCCGGGTTCGAATCCCGCTGCCGACATGGTTGACGCGGCTAGAAATACGGCATGGGACTTGGGTAAAACAACCGAATAATTATCGAAGTAATTATCCGACCCAAGAATGGGCCAGAAGGTTCGTTCCTATAGCCTCATTCTATTCTATTCTATTCTATTCTTGATGATAGAAGGGTTCAGCAAGCCCCTCACTCCAAATTTAAGGACCGAGACAGTGATGCATCAGCACAAACCTGGTAAAAAAGAATGCCTGCCGAGAATCTAATTTGAAGAGGACATCCATTAATTTGTAGAGGCCTTTATCCATCATAGTTGTATTACTGAGGAAATTTTCGGGTGAGAGACTTGTAGACCTGTGCATTTGGGTGATGTGAAACAGTAAATTTGTTTCCCTCCGAATAAGGAAAATACAGCAACTTGAATTCACTAACAGTGGTAGTTAAGAAGTTTTTCTAAAGGACTTAGTGAAATCTCTTACATTCATTCATACATGTGTGACTCTAATACAAGTGAGGGATAGTTATATGTTACTTTCAATGATTTCCATGAAATAATAAACTCTATTTTTACTCATGACTACTACATTAAACACAATAACTCTATTTTTACTCATGACTACTACATTAAACACAATAACTCTATTTTTACTCATGACTACTACATTAAACACAATATTTGCTGTGCAACAAGATTTTAGCCCCATTGTTCGATGTTATTTACATTTATTACTCATCATTTATTGTATTTATCAAACTACATCGGTACTAAATGAAGATGTTGACCCAAACTCCTGTAGGGATGAAATTAAACGATATATAATTATTAAACGAAATGAGTTCATATTCCCTGGTGGATTAGGAATGTCAGGAAAAACTCCTTGTTAGTTATTGTTTTTATCTTCAATCATGAATAAAAGAATTGCAAAAGACTGGAATTCAGAAAAATAACACTGGAAGCTAATAATGGACTTGTTTTCGTCGTGGTGATACCCGGTAATGCAAATTGTAAAATTTGTTCATGCTTTGCACTAAATTAGAAAATTAAATCTGGAAAGCAAATTGTTTTTATTTAATCATTGTTAAAACACTGCAGAGGCAGAAACAATGGGTTTGAAATGGGTTTGAAACGACTGGAAATATGGTTAATAAGTTAATGCTTTCAAATTCAGGGATATGATGAAAGGCACACCCAAAAATTTTTAAAAAGTTACATATGCATATATCAAAAGTCTCAAGTATCAGATGCATCAAAAATTCCAAGTATCAAATATATTAAAAATTACATGTATCAGAAGCCCAATTATCAAATGCATAAAAATTCCTCAGATAAAATGCATGGTCTTTAAAAGTTATTATGTTAAGAAGCATCTTTGTAATCAGTCTAAATGACGTACACGCGTCATATGGATTGTGAGTATAGAATTGCATGATATTAATGTAACGACAGAACCTTTTTAAAAAGTCAATCATTTCAAAACTCCTCGTGTCGTCAACAGCTTTCGATAATCAGTGAAATATCTCGACAAAAATGTAGCGTGTATTTTGAATAGCATTCTAATGTTGCCGTTGAGAAATTTTCCACCTAATTTCATCAAATGCGAGCAGAAAATTGTATTGTCATGCTTAGAATAATCAGCATCGTACAAAAACAATTAGTCAGAAATAAGAGAAAACAATTAATAATGGGTTAATGTTCAATTCTCCTCATGTAAGTTATCTCGTTTTTTCTATGTTTGATAGAAATCTAAACTTTTCAGAAGTCATAAGTCTGGCATTGTTGGAATGAGAATTCTGGAAAAGTTGGAAATTAATCCGAGATGATGGAAGTGATCCTAGTTAAAGAGAACATAAATCTTGATAATAAATTGCCATAGCGTTTTTAAAGGATTGAAGTGCAAACTTTCATTTGAAATTTTTTTCAACATTACATTTTTGAATACACGATGTGAATGGGAAGAAGAACTCGAGGAAAATAGAACTAGGGTCTTTTCAACTAAATATCGTTTTTGTCTATATTTTTATCATGATGGTACGTCCACAATTCATAACGTTTCCAAGTACGTTCATTCGATCCAGATTATTGAACTTTAAGCAATGCACTCTTAAACTGTTAACAGAACATGCTTAGTAATTAAGGTATGTGAACGCAACCGCAAACCGAGTATTTTAAAGTAAATATTTCTCCTTCTTGATTTATAAACAAAAAATCTTGTAGACATCAGTTAATAACCCGTCTATGAAGAAGCAAAGCTCAAAAAAATTATGAATGATTTTAATAAACACCATGACACCGACGACACTATATAGATCTTAGTTTGAACTCTTTCAATATGTACACTGGTGGTCCTTTTTTTTCCTTAAATTTAAAGCGCCCTCGAACTTTCAAAAGTTCGTTTTGAGGTAAAAAAACAGTGTCTGATTGTTTAAATAAATCAGACACAGTTTTTTACCTGAAAATGAACAGTCGAAAACTCCAGGGCCCTTTAAATGTATGGAAAAATAAGGACCACCCTAATGTACACGCTCTTTAAAATGTGAATTTTTGACACAATTTTGTTCTCCACATGCCAAATCCTGGATGAACATCTGGCGAATTATGTAGCCACTGAGAATACACCTGAACGGTCTGACTGAACTTGTGTGTGTGTCAAGGAAATCGCCTCGTGTGTCAAGGAAATCGCCGCGTGTGTCAAGGAAATCGCCGCGTGTGTCAAGGAAATCGCCGCGTGCGTCAAGGAAATCGCCGCGTGTGTCAAGGAAATTGCAGCGTGTGTCAAGGAAATCGCCGCGTGTGTCAAGGAAATTGCAGCGTGTGTCAAGGGAATCGCCGAGTGTCTCAAGGAAATCCCTTCACGTACCTTAATTAGGAGCGTGCATCAGCATCCAGCTGACATGCTATCTGTCATACATGCATGCCTGACGTCAAGTATAATTCATTCAGAAATAATTATATTTGCAAGCCAATATAAGAGGACTGTTGTTCAAAGCAAGAATTTTAAAATATGTTCATCCTGTTCTCTTTATCTCAAAAGCTACGAAGGCTTTGAATAAAAATAATTATTCTAAAGCAGACAAAAAATACATAAAA
This sequence comes from Trinorchestia longiramus, assembly GCA_006783055.1. NCBI lineage: Eukaryota > Metazoa > Arthropoda > Malacostraca > Amphipoda > Talitridae > Trinorchestia > Trinorchestia longiramus. Next base: position 175,317 of record VCRD01000905.1, read on the forward strand.
GAAAACGAATTTTATGCTCGTAAAATATTGCCTTCAAACTTAAACCTCCCTTGGTTTTGAGGTGAGGAATACTTTTTTCTAATGGACAGTCTATAAAAGTGGATATTATGCGCTGTGGATACCTTGTGCTGGGGAATATTTTGTTAGTGAATATTTTGGGCCGATGGATATTTTACGTGTGGGGATGGATGTTTTGTGAGAGTTTATGTTTTGTGCTGGAGGATATCTTGTGATGGTGGAGATTTTGCGCCGGTTTATAGTTTGGGTTAGTAGATTTTTTGTGTGGTGGATATTGTGTGTTAGTGGATATTTTGCATCAGGGTGTACGTACATATATTCTCGAACTTAGTCTTCAAGAGCATTCCAAGTTACTTATTCGTACTGTAATTCATAACCATCAATTTGAATGGAAAAAACCGTCAATTTAAATTTGCTCCCGGCCGAAAATTCAGTTACAGGCAAAAAACGTATCCTGACAATCTCCCAATTTTGAAGGTTCACTGTTGACAGCGAACAGATTGTGGGATTTTCTAGGAAATTTAACACGAAAAGAACTGGCAGCAATGTTGCCGGAAAAGCGCTGCATATTTGCAGTATATATTTTAAACGTCCGAACTCTGGACGAACATTTTGCAATATTGCACTGCAGTATAAGAGAGTGCTAAATAATGCTTGCACATAGTCGACTACAAACACATGACATCAAGGGCAATACATGTTTGGAATATTCTGGTACAATCTTTTTTTACAATATTCCTGCAAATTCATGCAATTATTGTTCCACGCATGTCTAATATTTGTCCAGGAGCTCAAGATATTGTCACATTTTCACGGAGAATCACAGTCTTCATTTCTTATTTTAGTTTTCTTGACTAACAGAAGACTGGCAGGCTGTATAAGCTTGGTGCGCTACACACGTCTACAGGAGCTGCTGCAACTGCCATGCACCTGCGAAGTCTTAACTCTTTGTTATTGGTTTCATGCTTTATTTTCTCTGGTAAACCCGCACCAGAATTTCAAATTCTAGACTGTCTCCGAAATTCTATTCAATTTTTCAATTTCCTTTCTTAGGTTGTTTTAACATTTTGTTTTCATGTCTGCAAAATAAGCGTCATTTGAGTGTTGATTGATTTTCATCTATTTATATTGAGCAATAAATACTTAATATTGGATTCTCTTTTTGTTCCCTCCCCAGTTGCTCCAAATATTTAAAAGAACACTTCTTACTCTGGTACACTTTTTATGAAACATAAAATTTGTTCTGACTGTGAAAAATAAGTTTAGGCCGTTAATTTCTGATAATTTCTGAATTTTCTGAAACTCTGAAAGAGTTGCAAGAGTCCATGGCAATCAGGAGCCATAATAATAAATAAACAAGTGGTAATAATTTTTTTCTTGTGATCAGCAGCTCACGATCATCGAGCCTTGATTATTGCTTCACCAGCTGGAAAACCTGAACAATTTTTTCACTGTAAATAAAGGATTTGACATACAGCTCGCTGAAAAATGTCGCGTACATCTTCCATGCAAGTGTTTCTTGAAACGTGTGATTGCAGTACAGTGTGAATAACGCTTGTTTCACGAATAAAAATAACACATGAGTGGGGACTCTCTAGTTCATACACAGATGAACATTACAGTATTACTTGCACGCAGATAGTTTTAGAATCTACACTTAATGAGAAAATTCTTGTCAGTGTAATTTTTCTCTAATTCTGTTTTGTAAATTAAGCGAGGTTTAAGTAACTCTTACTGGAGATCAAGTCGTTTTGCAAGCGGAGGGGCAATAGCGCTAGGTGTGTTCTTTTCCGCGTGCCGAGCGAAGAATCCGAACGCATTCCGGAGCTTCCAAAAATGCGGACAAAACACAGTGTCAGCGACAGCTATTGAGTTAATTCAAGAAAAACGCCAAGATGCAATGTAGGATCCAACGCCTAGCGCCAATCCGTCAAACTGAAATCTTCGATGCCACTGGAATTTATTTAATTTATTAAGAGCATTTAATAAGCGGGGAATGTAAGATCGCCTTAGAACACGTTCACAAGAGAAATGTTGGTATGATGTTTGTAAACCATTGAAAAAAATGTGTTTGTTAATTATTATTTACTATACAAAGAATTTTCATGTAATGAAATCAAAATCTATCTAAATTATCAAAAAATATTTAGTATTAGAGACTTTTAACGATCTGCAAAGATTACCAAAGAAGAAATTTCAACTTAAAAAATATTTTAATAATCATGATAACAATTGATTTATCTTTTATGTCTACATGTGTGGGTGAACAGCTATATGTCTAAATTATTATATGACACTCTTATCAACTTTCTTGACGCTGAACTAAAACGAGTTAAATAAGGAAAACAGTCTCTCATCCACACACAGATCCTCGCAAGTGTGTCAGTAACAGAGTATTGGGACGACTCTTTTTAATACGTTAAGTGTAAAGCTTATCGCCGAATCAAAATAATTTGATTATGCTTGTCATTCAGAGTAGTCAATGTGATAACAATGGCTTGTGTTGGTTAGAATCCAATGATGGGAGTTTTGCATTATACGGAAAAAATCAGATCAAAATTTTAATATTTGAAAAGAGAAAGCCTGAATGTCCGAAAGAGTATACATGCTGTTTTCTAAATCGAATTATTTGCCAACACTGCGTTAATAAGGTCTAAATCAAAGTTATTATATAAGAATTCCTCTAAAATCATAAAAATTCTGCATACGCTCCTTCGTTTAACTTCTTCGCCGCGTAGATATCAACAGTTTTTTTTTATAAAAACTCAGGAAAACGAATTGTTCCTTTTGAAGTTCCGTACTTCAAGCAAATCTAAGTAAAAAATGAAATTAAGAACCAGTTGCAGTTAACAAAATTTCAACAACTACCTTTAAAGAATTACAACAGTTCTCAAGCCCTGCAAAATGGTCTCTGTAAGTTTCCCTTTGACCAATTGCAGACTTGCACAAAAACTGCACTTAAAAACTTTTTTCTCTGGTGAGAAGTTCAAAAATTTCCGCAGGAAACTTTTACCGTTCTTTTCATCTGTTTCTCTCGTTTCCGCAGCTTTTCATCGAGTTCACTTATTGAATACACGATATCATTAACGAATTATTGTTTGTACAATTGTACTTTCTGAGCTTAAAACTTCCGAAATTTGACTTTAAAGGCATTGATTTTTACTCGCTTGCTCTTTTTTCAACTCCTATATTGATCGACATGTAATTCTCGTGATTTTTTTGGTTATTAACTTGTACAATATTCTTCTGACATGGCTAGCTAGACTAATTCTAAGTTTTTTGTTTCTACTGAGTTTCAGAAACAGGATTTCAGTCATATGACTTCAGTCATGTGATTTACAATACTGAAATCTCTCTGAAATGTAGGAAGACAATACACTATAAAAATACAAATAACATTCTTTTCAGAAATTATGAGCTAATAGTTTATTATTATCATATAATATAACTAATAGTTTATATTATTATCTATGAGCTAAAAGTTAATTGAACATCAGAGTTCACTAAGCCGAGTTGAGTCCCAATATGGGTTCACCTGAAATACATTTGATCCTCTTCTTCACAGCTAAATGTCGTAAACTATTAGAAATCACGAGAAAGAGAGTAATGGAAAAATGCTACTTACTCTAAACAGCATGCTATTGTAATTATTAGTTAAAACCAATCGTAAAATACCTCCACTTTATTATACCTACCACAAATTACAAGTTTTCAATTTTAATTTATCATTTTGAAATCATTCATCATGGGACACTTAATTGATTACTGGTGTTCATCTGCTATTTCCATTGAGTTATTTTAAATTTTTATATGTATTCAGTTTTGGATCAAGAACTAACATAAATTTTCACAAGCATTTACCAATATTGGAGCTCTTTTGCTCATAAAATCTGTGCCCTTTCTTTCAGAGAGTATTTGGAAGATTTCAAATATTCTGCAATCGCAACTTGTTTAAAAAATAATGTTATTGAGTATAATTCTGTTCGCACGAGTATCGTCTTGAATACCTTAAGTATTCAACACGAATGTTGTCTTTATTTCAAAACAAATCAGCAATTAATCACATCAAAATCGTTGATCTGTATTGGTCAGCCAATATATTGTCTTCTTGCGCGGATATCTCACATAACGAGTAGATATAGAAACTTCAAACGTACTTTTTAAAGGATATCAAGTTGATGGTTTCATTTAAAGTATTAACAAAGATACTAAAAATTTCCATTAACAGCATCATTTCACTTACCCATGAACTTTTCACTCCTTTTCGGAAATGAAGAGGGATGATTCCGTGCTGATACAATTCACATCAATCTTCATGATTTAGTAGGTGATTCATTTACGAATTGTACCGTTCCGCACCGGTGATTCATTTACGAACTGCACAGTTGCGCGCTGTTGCAGACGAAATGGTACCAACTTTCACTACAACGTCTGACTGACGAGTCACATGGAAGATATGTCACTGAAACACAACGCATGTTCCCAGATTATCGTTAATTTTCAATTTAGAACAGAGGCTAGAGAGGATGTGAGTCCAGCTGCCGCCTGATCACTGAGTTAGACCTTCGCTCGAATTTAGTAACATGGTGACTTTGTACGTGGACTAACAATGACACTATAATCTCAATCTAAGAACTTCAATGTTGGGTTTATGGTCAAAATTATAGTTATTTTATCTCTCGGATTTTCCGTGAGTTGTTTTCTTCAATGTACTCATGCGACAGCAAGACAGAAGCATAGCAATTTCGACGATCAGAAAGTGCATAACAACACCATAACTTCTTCCTACATAAAAATTAAATTATCAGGTACATTTTTGGAATCCTCTTCAATTTTAATGAAAAGAGGAAATCAAAAATCACTGATAAAAATTTCATCATAATACGAACGTTTCGGGTTATTTTTTTCCCTTCTTGTTTCAGTGGTGTATGTTAGATTTGCTTTGAACGAGCTGATGATGGGTGTTAGCCCGAAACGTTCGTATTATAATGAAATTTTTATCAGTGTTTTTGCTCTCCTATTTTCATTAAAATTAAATTATTATTATTCGTTTATGATATCTCTAAAAGTTTAAGTAATATTAAATAATCAAATAAATTTTAGTTTTTAAGTTATTTGTTTGCATTTTAACCATGCAATTGATGTTCTGAGTAGTAATCCAGATGCGACTCAGAACTAATAATGAAGAGGCACAGGCAACTTCCAAATGTTTTCGAATAACGCAATTCAGTTTGGTCTCTTGAAGCTTAGCTCGTTCCTAGAAGCAGGCATAATTTAAATATTAGCCGGGGAAAATCTGATATGTGTCTTATAAGTACGGGTATGAAAAGTAGTCAAATAAATGTTAATCTAAAATAAATAGTACAGCGTGTAAAACTTTCATGCTGCAATTTATAGGAAACAATTTTCCCAATTTAGCCCCGTAATTCTAATCTTACTTCGAAGTACGCTGAACAAAGCTTTAATTTGGGCGGTGTGCACACAAATGCGTCTTTTCAAGGGAGAAGACGGACGATGTGGCACTTTTATCCTTATTTTGAGGGAGCGATTTTTTGGTGCTGTATCCTCATTTTGAAGGAGCGCTCTTTGGGCGCAATATCCTCATTTTGAAGGAACGATCTCTTGCGCTGTATCCTCATTTTGAGGGAGCGCTCTTTGGGCGCTGAATCCTCATTTTTAGGGATTGATCTTTGGGCGCAGTATCCTCATTTTGAAGGAACGATCTCTTGCGCTGTATCCTCATTTTGAGGTAGCGCTCTTTGGGCGCTGTATCCTCATTTTGAGGGATTGATCTTCATAAAATGTTGATGGAACTCGCAGCACCAAGAGAAACATTGCGTAGCTTCACGGCCTGAAGCGCATCGTGCGGTATAAGATATTGAGATGAAAACGAGGTCATGCATAGACAGCATTTCAGCAACGATAAATAGCTCGTAAGATGCAGGTATTTGCTCCTGCGATAGTAACCCAAAAAAAGTTCGAGCAAATATTAGGTCGATAGGTCTGTGACAATTAAAAATTCCCAAAGCTATTTGTTTAAATGATACTTTAATAGGAGTAAATAAAATATGCAAAGGACATTTCTTTATTTCTTTGCATATGTTTAATTGATATAGATAAAAATTGAATTCTGCGTTTACAGATAATGCTAATATTTGGGCATTTATCCCTTAAAAACAGTATTCAATTTACTCAAGAAAGAAGTGCACTATAGAAAAATTAACAATAAAAGGAGACAGTTTTTTGAAATCTTGGATATTTTTCATTTTAAAGAGTCTTTATCGTAAATTAGAGCACACAGGACGTGTTGTTGTTGTTGGTGTTCCTCAGATCAGCTTGGGATTTGAAA
>VCRD01000906.1:13164-55383 GCA_006783055.1 Trinorchestia longiramus
GAAGAATAAGATTACTTCATTCGATGCTTTCAAACCTGAACGTAACCTGCAGAAGCAGTATAAGAACTTGATTATTTCAAGATCGAAAGAAAGGCTTGTGTGTTTGTTCATGACCGACTACTTCAGTGAGTGCAGCCTGTCTGTGATTGTCGAAAACAAGCCCACTTTCTGTTCCCCACTGACGTATTTTCAATCAATCAATTTTTATCAATTTGCTGTCAACCCCTCAAATTTGCCGTCAACCCCTCAGAGAAAGACTAGCCGAAGAATGTAGTCTTTCTTCAGACCTCTGTCAAGAAGGCCCGGTTGGCTGACTAATCGCTGCAGTTTGATAGGTTTTTGCTTCAATGTCTGTTTGTTTATTTACGTGAATGTTTGTATGTTTGTTTGTTTACATTGGAAAAGTTTTACCTATAATTCATTTTGTAAAGTCTAAAACTGCAGAAACTCAGATTTCAATGAAGTGGGCACTAAGCTCACACGATAATACATGTTAAGTCTGGCTAAAATTGATATTTCAAAGCATTACAATGCTTTAAACGATTTGAAATTCATTGTAAAACCTTATTATCCCTTCTATTGCTTTGAAGAAGTAATTTTTGATCAATTTGTCCTATAGAAAATGTTATGTTACCAAGAATGCAATGGCCTCCCCTAGCGTAGTCAGGTATATGGCCGTGCACGTCCTGTTTATAGTAGTTCTTGGTGTATATATATATAAATATATATACTCGTATGTTTATTGGCATCATTATTTCAAATCAAAGAAATCAAACAAATAATGATGCCAGTATACATACATATATATATATATATACATATATATATTTATGTATGTATACTGGCATCATTATTTGTTTTATTTTGATATCAAGTCCCATCATTTTGAGATAATTTATAAATGTGGTAATTTTGAGTTTGACGACGTGTTTTATAACTTCACGCAAGACGGGGTTCTCGTCATCACTAATTAAGAGACGGGCATCCATTGGAAATTTCTCATGAAGAAATCATGTTTGTTGTTCGTGTCGACGAACTGGCGGTCAGGTCCGAGTATTTAAATTTTCTCATACACTGAACTTACTTAGTTTTAAGGTCTTTGCATTTGATGTTAGTCAAACGCCATGGATTTCTAACTCCTCCCTTCATTATTCCTGTGTAATGTGTTCTTTAAGTGCTGCATTCTACTGTGTTGGTTCGCTACCTTACTTTCTTCATGTACTGTGTATTACGTTTGATGATTTTTCCTACGTTGTTCTTTTGCTGTACTTGTTAATTAACGGATATGTGAGCTGTCCTCACGTCCACGTGTGTTAATTAGCGGATATGTGAGCTGTCCTCACGTCCACGTGTGTTAATTAGCGGATATGTGAGCTGTCCTCACATCCACGTATGTTAATTAGCGGATATGTGAGCTGTTCTCACATCCACGTGTGAGAAATGCATTTCTCGTTCGTCATAACGTCCATGAAAAAAACAGAACCAAAATTGCATGATTTTAATTTTGTAGCAATAGTGAGATACATGAAGCTAGGGCGTACCTGTGTGCTCCATGAGGACACTTTTTTACAGTTGAACTTAATGAAAGGGAGAGTTGTTAAATCTAAATCCATTAAAGAAGGTACTATGTAATTAGGTCTGAACTCATTGAATGAGAAACTTACTAAATCTAAACTCATTGAATAATGGAGTAAGTAACTGAATCTGAACCCAATGAAAGACGCACATAAAATCTGAACTCACTGAAAAAGGCACATGAAATCCGAACCCACTGAAAGAGGCACATGAAATCTGAACTCACTGAAAGAGGCACATGAAATCCGAATCCACTGAAAGAGGCACATGAAATCTGAACCCACTGAAAGAGGCACATGAAATCTGAACCCACTGAAAGAGGCACATGAAATCCGAATCCACTGAAAGAGGCACATGAAATCTGAACCCACTGAAAGAGGCACATGAAATCTGAACCCACTGAAAGAGGCACATGAAATCTGAACCCACTGAAGGAGGGAGGAAGCTTGGAATGTATACACAGAGCAGGATGAGATCTCAAGGGTCCACGTGAAGATTATTTGTGTTGTCTGGTGAGTGGAAGCCAGCGGAGGACTGGCATTAGCACAGAGCACCAGAGGGTTCAGGCTCCGGTGATGAGCTTGGGACGAAAACTGGGCGTCTGCAGGGAGCTTTTATAGCAACGGCAAACTTTCTCTCTCGTTTGCCCATCCCTGAAAGATCAAGCGTCATGGTGTTGAATAGTGTAATACTCTGTACTAATATGATCTGGGGTGATTTATGGTTTACTGATGCACAAGACGTATACAAGAGGAGACTCCGTATCAAATGAGCAATGTCAAGTTATGTAAAGCAATAATTTCATGTATTTTAATGTATCGAAGCTTGGATCCAACCGAAGGTGAACTGATCATGTAAAGTTAGTTATCAGCTCATATTTTTTATATGTTTATTTAGTTTCCTATCTGCTACATATTTTATATAGTTCCACACCTGATACATAGTTTATATTGTCCAGAATCCCCTTCATATATAATTACCACCCTAAGAGGCTGATGTTACACACACCTCGAGTAAATGCATAAAAATAAGTAATGCCCCGAAGAAAATTATCCCGTAGGAAGACCTCACAGTAAATTATTATTTACCAAGGCCCGTAATTTTCATACAAAAGGGCCTCTTCTGGTCTCCTTGCTGTTGAGTTCACACGCTCTAGTATGAACACCCAGAGCTTGGTGAAGGAATGATAGAAACGTCCAAACGGCTCGTTCCTATTGCCTTATTCTATTCTAAAAGTCCAAAACTGGGGCAAAGTGTTATATGGGTGAAAAATTCAATGCTCTGTCGAAAATGTTTCGGCGTGGTTGTGTAGTCTTGTTTTCATGTACTAATAAGACAAATACGCTTGCATTACCTGAGAGTCTTGCTCTCAAACACTTAACGTATGAACCCTCAACTCTGCGTATTGTATACATTACCGAACTATTCTTTTCCTTGTATTCACATTTCGAAATTGGAATAAACATGACCTCTATTTAAAGTATGTTCAATTGTGCATACGACCACATCAAGGATATTCAGCTGTGTATACGACCGCAATTTTTATTTCTGAATAGTATTCGCAACTCCAGACTGTCACTCGATTTTTTAAAATTATTAAATAGTTTCGTAATGTGGTGCTTTGCAGACCTTGCTTGGTATTTACAATTGAAGATAACTCTTATCTCTGCATCGCTTCTGTTGTCACTGACGCTACGTGAAGAGCAGGCCCATTCCCTCAGTTCACCACTTCAGTTCACCACTTCAGTTCACTGGTTGAAGGGGTTGTCACACAGGCCTGACACAGCACGTGCTGCTCAGACGCTTCATGTGACTCAGAAGTTATGACTCGATCTGCGATGCAGTTTGTGAATGGGGATTTATTTAACGGTCAGAATCATTGCATTTAATTATGTTGAATAATTAAACACGTGTGCGATACGCCGGATGAAAGTGACCAGCACAATTATGCAAACAACTTGGACGCAAAGTTGCAAATTACTGTAATTGGGAGACTACAATCATTGCGTTGAGGTAGACAGTCTTGTACGATGTAATCACTTCGTTTTCATTGCTGAATGTCGGTTGCAGAGCAGCACAAGGTGTACTATTTAGTTTACTTTGCTTCAAGGGCCGTCACTCGAGAGGTCGGCTGCGTCGTTAATACGCCACACAAATTTATTTCCTAAAATTTGAAATTTGGTTCTATTTTATGCGTAGCGCGGTGACTTGAATCTAATCTAATACTAAGAATGACCGTTGTGTGTTTATATATTTATTTATTTATTTATATATTTATTTATTTTTATTTATATATTTATTTATTTATTTATTCATATGTTTCGTGTCACTTTCAAAAAAATTAAAGAGATCCAGAGCCTTATATACTCAAGTCCGTATCGTGGATACCGAGTTCGGCGGGGTATTGCCCTATGATTCGGGTACATTGTACCCGAATATGACGCGAATTGCAGCAGTAGAAAACTAAGTGTCTTAGTTTTCACTAGGAATGTTGTCATTATATATATAATCAATTATAACGTTTGTCCTTTGTAAATATGTATGAAACTAAATATATTGCATTGCGTTCTTATATGTAATTTTATTTAATATCTTTCCAACAGTATTTGCCATCATTTTTCATGGCACGGGTATTATCAGAAAATCTCTGCCGTCATTTTTGACGGCTGGGTACACTAGTATATTATAATGTTATCTAAAGCTTCTATTTAATACGAATAAATCTCATTTACAGTGTATTTGCAAATGCACTCTACTAATGATACGAATTATAGTTAAATTTAAATTTTGAAACTATAAATTTGAATGCACTATGTGCCTTTAAAAAAATTCATTCCTTCTGATCAGAAACAAATGGTGCATACAACTTTTGACGTTGGGTTGAAAATAGTTGGTTCTGAGGGGAAAAGGCCTAAAAACTTAACTATGACTCCGAACTTTCAACGCTATCAATTCTACTGTAAAAAGATGAAAGAAAGATAAAGAATTGACTTCCCCAAATGTTTTCCGTAACATTAATGCCGGAATGTTTTCCCGGCTGTGCACCCACTTTTTCCGACCAGAGAGAGTAATATTCATTGACGTGGTTGCCAGTGCAGCAACCATCCTTTTTTATGGCAACGTGAGACATTGTTTTCCCATGGCGATTACCATGTGCTTAGAATGTTACTTTTCCTTTGAAAGTAACTCGTTGACCTCAGATGAAAAGTTCAGTTTACACCAAGGAATTTTTAGCCTCAAAAATAGAACTCTCTAAAGGAATGTTGACGTGGAAAAACATCCTCTCAGAATATGCATGATGTAAATCCTGGCGTAAATTTTTAAGGACTGGACGTTAGTTGAGATATTGTTTGTGTGAAAAGATTACCATTTTTGCACTTAACTAATCAAATAAAAATGATTCTAATTGCTAATTCATTTCTTTACCTGAGAGAAAAGAGTGAATGCATCGATAGAGTTTTACATGCACTGTCAGTTTTCCATTAATCTGTTCGTCATACACTATACATTACGTGGCCTGGGTAATGACTCTCCACGAAGCTGTGTAGGAGCGCTGTCATCGAGCTCCAGCATGAATTGAGCTCACAGGTGTAGCTCTTGGTTCGTGTGTTCAGTGCAAGGAGCCTGTATGTTGTGGTACTTTAATAAATGTTTCCATCCCTGCAAGGAGCCTGTATGTCGTGGTACTTTAATAAATGTTTCCATCACTCTAAGGAGCCTGTATGTCGTAGTACATTAATAAATGTTGTCATCTCAGCTTGTAAGGACGAGCCAGACGTGTACCTCGAGCAGACTGTATCGTGCGGTTGAGTGCTGGTAGCCTGCCTGTGTGTGGCAATTTATGTGTCGCAGAGTCTATAATTTTACAGATAAGGTGATGAAATGTGCTCAATTGGCTTGTTGGGCCGATAGATGCTACAATATGTCAGGAGTGGGAAAAGGAGGGAATGATAAGCAATACAAAGAACTACTGCAATACCTTGTCATTTAAGCCAATATTGTTGTCTCATTAAGCCATCTGAAGCAAAATAATCTTTGCTTGGAAAATATGAATGTTTTATTGTACTATGAGGTGTATATTAGAATGGAGGAGCGTAAAGTAAATGCATCGTGTATTGATATTGTTTGAATAAATCATCGCCTTTGCTGAAACAAACTCCTGATTTTCTTCACGCAGAACGCGAGTGGGACAGCAAGTAATGGTTCAGCAAGGAGGTAAATAATGACGTAAACTATGTAATGTAAAAGTAAACAGAGTTTCAAGGATTTGAAACATTATTACTTTGATGTTATCCTCCACCTGCTTAGAGTTCGACACCAGCTGAAAATAACGAGTCACAAACAGGTTCGTAGTCATTCAATTAGTACTTCAACGAGTTTACATTCTTTTCTAAGACGCTTCATCGGTCCTAATATTAGTTTAACAATAATTTATATTACTTTGAGATGATGAAAACGTTTGAATGTTGAGTTAGTACCTAGCACAACGTAATCTTTTATTAATAAAGGAAGAAGAACTTGTTGCCCCGCACCAATACGGGATTTTTTCATGTATAAGGGACGAAAATTATTTTTTATATGATGAAAACATCGCTTAATTACACAAACACTATTAATTGTTACTGAGCACTGTGAACTGTTCTAATCAGAGTACGATAGATCAAAGTAGAAACATGAAGTGAGAGTTTTGAGAGAGCGCTTTGATCTCAGCCTTGCCGACATGGAGAATAACGTTCTTCATTCCAGTGTAGCAAACTTTCTGACGCCTCTTGCTGCTATGAACTCTGCTGTTTTGACGCTGGTAATGAGGTACACATTTGGTAGTGCGTGACAGTTCATGCTGCTCTCACATTATTCTCGTGGAAAGTTTCTCTTGAGATTTATGGAGGCGTAAACGCAAAGTGTTGCGCTCAGAAATGGCCGTCGCGAGGCTGAGCATGGACTTCCAATTACTTTTTTCTGCAATGGGGCTTCAATCATTTTATACACTTTTCTAAATAAGGTTGGTTCACCAACCTAATATATATTCAAGCTTTCTAAGGTTTTAACTTTTATTCTGTGTGAACATGTTTTTGATTTAATAGTGTCTTCGTTGCCATAAAATGCAGTCTTGAATGATTTCTTTGACACTTGATCTTAGGTTTGCTGATTGCTAGCATACAGAATGTTTTGATATTTTTTCAATGCTATGTTATTTTCCAAGACAAAATATGAGTTTTTCGCAGCCAAGAATGAACTTTGAGTTCAATACCAGAGAAAAATGCTCCAGAAGAACCTAAATTACTATTGGAAGCATCGAAGTTCATGCAAACGACGCAATAACCTCTATGCTTGTTCTGGATTTTATTAATTTCACTCGATTACAAAACACACTTCAATTTTTTTATTCCTGAACAAGCATGATTTCATCCGTTCTCGTATATTTGAAGGCTTGAATGGAAGAATTATCAATTGCCAGAGAAGTCGAAGCTTGTCATTTGGCCACTGGGAAATCAACTGGAGGATTCTTCCATTGATATCTCTTTTCATCCGACGAACACATCGAGTCAAAACTTGCTGTTGCTGGGGGATAGAAGCTGCTGTGCTTGCGTAAATGCCGCTTATTTAATACCTCACAAGATCCAGCGAGTAACATCTGCCGCTCAACGTTGCTCCCGAAAGTAGCCAAATTGGCTGGAGACGCAGATACATACATTGCAGAGGTGTATTGTCTTGTATTCTTTACTTCCCATAGCCTCGGAACGTTAAGGCATTGCGAACATTGCGTTGTGTCTGAATGACCGTGAAATGCAATCAAATTTTCTGTCGCTGCCAGTTTTCTCGAATTTTGTTTTGTGGACAGTTGTGTTTTCCTTAACCGCCAACCCTGTGGCTCACACGCAGCGCGTCCTACGCGGCACGTGAATATCACCAAAAGATGCTTCCAACTGAGATTCTTGAAGGAGACTGTATTACTTCATATTTTAGTACTGACCCTGCTCATAAAATATTTATTCTTTTTGAAATAGGCTTGGGGGTGTGCGCTGAGAGTGTCTTCTCTTGTCTGTTTTTATTGAAGACATGGTAACCTTCACAGTCAACTCTGGTAATGCTCGACATGATCGGATACGTTGTCAAGAGTTTTCTGTGAACGTAGATGTTACCTGCTGCTTCTTTAGATTTTCTTCTCTATCGCAGGTCACATAAAAATAATACTGACCTCGTATAGAAGTAATGTATTTTATGTTTCTTTCTTCACTCACTTCGCATTTCCATTTCTTCGAGACATCTCGTCTCTGTGGTAAACATTCAGATCCACGTCTATCATCCAAGACGCCGTAACTTTGAAAGCATAATGCCACTTGAAATAAATAAATTACCACTGAATAAAATACGAGCGGTTGTTAAGCTCAGAATATGATAGCAGTGATAATAACTTAAATAAGGGATTGCAATATTGTTCTCTGAACCACACGGGGTTTCTAGGGTGGAATTGACGGCAGCATACAGGGTGACCCATAATTAAGATACCGTTTTAAAACTATTAAAGCTATAAAACTACAAATGGTAAAGAGATATGGTTAATTCAGAATGAATGAGGAGATTTCAAAGTTTTCTACCAGCGTATCAAGTCTACTGACAATCACAACATATTGCCCAAAAAATTCATAAAATCCACCCCTCAAAATGAATCGCTACGCAATGGAACAACGAGCAAAAATAGTGGAACTTTACTTCCGATGTAATTGTTTGGTTACTACAGTTCAGAGGAATTACAGGATTATTGATGGTATTGAAATAAGTCCTTCGAAGAAGTGCATAAAAAACTAGCTTTGAAATTTAGAGGAACTGGGACAACAGCAGACAGACAACGTTGTGGCAGGCCACGGACCATACGAACTGGTGCTTCAATCTAGCTTGTTGCAACGAGTGTTGCTGATCGGCCCAAAACTTCAACTAGGAGACGTTCAATTCAACTGAGAATGTCACGTACCTCACTGCAGCGTATTTTGGTAAAAGATCTAAAGTATCATCCATAGAAAGTTCAATTAACTCAAGAACTCCATCCTACGGATTACCAAAAGCGATTAGATTCTGCGAATAGATTTCTGCAGCTTGCAGAAAATGAAAACTTTGTGAAGAATTTAATAATGACTGATGAGGCACATTTTCACCTCCATGGTTTTGTTAACCCTTTAGCGACGAATTTATTTTTCTAGTTTCTACGTTTAAGCTCACAAAGACCGTCTGTACACTGATGCAATGAAGCACGCTGAGAGCCAGGCAGCCAAAATAACGACGCTGTATGATGCCGCCGCGTTTAAACCTAGTAGCAACCTCATATTGCTCACATATAATATAATTTTAACATAATTAGCATTTTTTCTGATGTTCCCCGTGAGTGCCATACGGCGGTAGAGGGTTAATAAGCAAAATTGCAGATTCTATGATTCAGAAAATTCAAAAGAAATTCATGAACGTCCACTTCACTCAGCTAAAGTAACAGCATGGTGTGGCATCACGTCGTCGAGGATCATTGGATCATTTTTTTGAAGATGCTAATGGTGATGCAATTTGTGTTAATGGAAACCTGTATAGACAGATGATTTAAGAATATTTGATAACTGAAATTGGAGATAATAACATGAAGATTTTTTCCAACAAGATGGAGCTACAGCGGACACAGCGAAAGAAACAATGCAAATGTTAAATATAATTTTTCCAAACCGGATAATTTCTCGTTTTGGTGATATACCGTGGTCGCCTCGATCTCCAGGTCTATGGTCTGATTTCTTGCTCTAGAAATACTTAAAGGAAAATGTTTGCATTGAAATGCCTGATACTTTACAGCAATTGAAACTAAACATCAATCAAGAGATCAACAACGTTTCACCAGAGACATTAACCCTTTAGCGACCAATTTGTTTTTCTAGTTTCTGCGTTTAAGCTCACAATGACCGTCTGTACACTGATGCAATGAAGCACGCTGAGAGCCAGGCAGCCAAAAGAACGACGCTGTAACATGCCGCCGCGTTCAAACCTAGTAGCAACCTCATATTGCTCACTGTTTAATTATTAGAACAATTCTCCCAAAGACCGTGAAAGACGACCGAATAGTCCTTTTAGTCGCTAAAGGGTTAAGGAAAGTAATGAACAGCACCGTTGAAAGAGCACACCATTGTCTGACTAATAATGGAGGTCATTTAAAAGATATTGTATTCTGTAGTTAAACGTATTTTATTGTTTCACATATAAATTTATATTAAACTTTAAAAATTTTTCTTTCATTTTCAATTAATTAAATCTCTTTACCATTTTTCATTTTATAACTATCATAATTTTAAAAAGGTACCTTACTTATGGGCCACCCTGTATATGCAAGGTGGGCTACAAAAATGTTTCATTTTTTCAGAAGCTTATTACTGCGTAACTAATGTTCGTAAAAACTTCAGCATAATCTAGTTTTCCTTGCTATTTATTGTACTTTTATGTACTAAAACCATTTTGAATTCGTAGACATAGTTAACAACCAGGTAATCGAAAAATCAGAATGATTTTTTTTAGCCATTGCGCAAGAGTAATTCTAAAAGCGTGATCTGTGATTTTACTTACATAAAAAACAGGGAACATAAAGAAGGAAAAGTAACAGTAATAGACGCATTGGTCATCTCAAGTGTAAAGTTTATAAAATACCTTCAACAGACCTGAAAGATTTACGGGATTGTATCTTCCACAATATTAATGAACTTAGAACAATCCAGGAATTATTTGAAAATCAATACGAGAAATGAGAGTCTGATGTCAAAAGTGTCTCGAAAACAACTGTGGTCATTGGTTATAATAGAAACATTATGTACTTATTTGAGGTAATAAGTATATATTTGACTTTAAAAAGACTATTACTGTTACTTTTCCTTGTTTTTATAATCACTTTATATGATAGCAAAATCACAGATTGCGTTTTTAGAATACCCACGCGCAACGACGAAAAAAAATCATCCTCCTTTTTGGTTACCTGTTCGTAACCAATGTCTACGAATTCAAAATAGTTTTACCTGATAGAAGTAAAATAAATGGCTACAAAAATGAGAACCCACCAAAGTTTCTACGACCATTAGTTATGCAGTTATAAGTATTTGGTAAAAAGACACCTTCTTTGTATCTCACCCTGTATGTTGAAGGATTGCTACGTCGAGTGGTTGCTAGGTCAGGCTGGACGTTTATCCTTTTTAGGTGGCACGAGCAACTACGAGTTTTAAGACCCGGGCATATGAATTCCCAGCCTTTCATCTTCCAAATCAAAATGCTTCTGTTCGAAATATAATTCTGCAGTTGGCCATGCAATGCCACTTACTCAAACAATTCCTGAATAATTTGCAGTGGCTTCAGGGTTCTAAGATAAACTATTGCTTTCAAAGAGAGGTATTTTCTCTTGAATCTTGAGCGAACAATGAAAGTGAGCTTTTAGGTGTCTTGTCTAGCTTTGTTGAAGTCTGCGTCAATTATTCTAAAACTTGTTGGGCCTCAAGTGTCACTTTAAAATGTTTGTTCCCCTTTGCCTCCAACTTGTAATAGTTATTACTCGTTTACTGCAGTTAACTTCTAGTAGCTATTACTCGTTTACTGCAGTCAACTTCTAGTAGCTATTACTCGTTTACTGCTCGGAAATCCAGGCTAGTGATGTTCGTGTACACAGACGTTAGTAGCAAAGGCTTGTGTTTGCACGTGATGTGCTGTACTAACTTTCCGGGAACTTTTTTGTTCTACGTTTCAATTCATTTTTTTGAATGAATGAATGAATGACTTATTTTCATTTTTTCAGACTTACGAAGCTACTTTAGTAATTTATTCACATGTGCTGTGCGGTTTTTGCCGTATCTTCACACTTAAGTACGTCAGTGAAAGCGAACAGGTCAAAGTTAGTTCATGCTTGACTCGTTAACTGTGATTGCAAGGGAATTAAAAATTTAGTTCTTACTCTAACACGTTTCTTACCGCGTACAGCTTCAACTTAATTTTAACTTGTACAATATACGGTGCAGTATAGACGAAACATTAAATAATCTGTTTATTGAATGGATTCTCTGTTAAAAAACATGTAATTTTGTATAGTTTAATTATACAAGAACTCCGAGTATATTCAGTTGGAAGGAAATGTCCCTAACGCATCTTAGGGACTGGATAAGCATGGAGGATAGGTAGGAGTCCTGATCTCCTCTCGAGGAAGAAAAGAGATCCTCTCGCTTAGTCAGTGTTTCTTGGTTCAGTGACGCTCCTTGGTGGTAACCTTTCTTGCTTGAGGTTATGCAACAACTAATTAATTTCGTAGTTAGGTAGGCCTCATTTTCTGTAGCTGAGCTGACCACCCTCCGTGATGGAGGTCGGCGTTCCGTGCAAACAACGTCCTGCACGAGTATGATACTTCATTTGTTTTCTGGGTTCTCATGAATATTTTTTCATTGATATTCTTCCTGTTGCTGATATTCTTCCTGTCAAACGGGCTCGGTGAGGCAATTCGTTCAATACCAATGTAATTCGGACAAAAAATATACCTAAATTGGTACTCAATATGAAAAAATAATTCCGTAAAAACTACAATTTCTGTCAAACTATCATTAAAAGATGGCTTGAATATTAAAGGAACTGTGTCACAATACGTACTTATATAAAGAATTGATCTTCTACCACATGTAAGTTAGCTACATCTATGAGCCATAATTATCGATGTAACCATGTGGCTGAAGTCTAGTTGTCATACTTTTATGAGCCATGATTGTCGATGTAACCATGTGGCTGGAGTCTAGTTGGTAGAAGGTGCTGGGGAAACTTCATGCCATACCAATTCATTCTCCATATTTACTCTTCTTAACATTCTATACAATGTACCTGCGCCCTATTAATGCATACTGCACTTCAGTTTCTCCGCCCTTAAGTTTCGATAAGATACTTCACCAGGGCGCATAGAAGAGCAAGCACTATCTGTGCTTCATAGTATATAGGGAATGTAAGGCGATACGACCTGATACTGACCACCGATTTATTATGACTTGGACCTGAGAGCAGCTAGTTGTGCCTGGGGAACAACTTCAACAGCGTTGCACCAGACAACTTGTTCTTATTAATAATTTTTCGCGTGGGATGTGCTGTAAAAGTTTTCTCCGCAGTTTAACGCAAGAGTTTTACTTAAAATTTGATTCAACGTTCTAGAAACAAGTTAATTTATGTCTCAGTTTGCATTCAGAGAACAAGAATGGGCTCTAGTTTTTAATTAAGTCGAATTTTATTGCTGGATTAGACTTTAAACTTTCCCTAGAACATAGAACTTTTGCTGTCGTTTGTTCTCGCAACTTGATAGCAATAGATAGTAGCTTGATTAATTCTACCAAGCAGATGTCTGAACATACTTCTAAAATTAACTTGTCTAATGTAACAACAATGATGCATCTTTTATTGTTTTTTGTTATTTTTTCGACAATTAAAATTCATGAACTGCGGATTTGTTGCTCAAGTGAAATTCCCTTTTTAACTAATTATTTAGTATATATCTAGAAAACTTAAAATATTCAACTGCTCAGGTTTGTCTTGGTGTCTAAAATCTGTCCTGCTTTCACGCTCTAGGTTTTTGTTTTTGACTTTGTTAGTATCCATAATTGTTTGTCACTGCCTATGTTTGTTGGTGATTGTTTGCGTCACTATATATGTTTGTTGGTGATTGTTTGCGTCACTATATATGTTTGTTGGTGATTGTTTACGTCACTATATATGTTTGTTGGTGATTGTTTACGTCACTATATATGTTTGTTGGTGATTGTTTACGTCACTATATATGTTTGTTGGTGATTGTTTACGTCACTATATACTCGGATGTTGGTAGCAAGTTACGGGTTTTTAGTAAAGGCTCAAGTAAAATACTGTGACTTATACAGTCATATGACAGAATACAAGTTAAAGCAGCCTATACAAGTTCACTTCTTAATGTCACCGGCTGATAAAGCGAAGTTTAAGCAATCTTTGCCTAGTGAAACGCAAAAAATCGGCCAAAAAGAATGAATTCTGGCGTTGAAGTTGTTCAAGGTTTTCAAAGAGAATTAAGACATAGCAGTGAGGCCGTTAATTCCATATTATGGGCTCACGCCATGTAGTTAAACTTTTTTACGAATCAAGTTACTGAGAAAGGGCATCTAACCCTTATTGTTTTTTTCTAGAGCAACATTGTTCATAAATTTTGACATAAGTACAAGGATAATTGCTTCTAAAATAGTTCTGTTCGTCAACTAATTGGGTTGAGCTCAAGTTTCTTATTTATTGCATGCATTTGTGGCTTTGAAATGCACTCGAGTCTAAACAGTTGGCAGCTAATGACTGTTTAGGTATTTTGTTAATTAAATGAATTTGACTAAACACATATTTGTTGTTACTACGCTCGCTACAACCTCGGTACTACGACACGTTTTGAATATCTCACGTATTCTGCATCATTAAATTAATCTGATTGAACTCCTATTTTCTGTGAACACTCGTTTTCTTTTTAAAATATCCGAGCACTTCGCAAGTTTTTCTTGTACTTTCTATCGCATGTTTTTGGCTTAAGTAAATGTAAAGTAAGCAGGTATATGGGGACCCGTAGGCTACTTTTAGTGCTTCAAACTTGTGCGTGCGCCCTACAAGGAACTTGGTATGCACGCAAGAAATTTGCCAGCGCACGTCTGCTGCCAATGTGATTATAAACGTCATAAATTGTCTCAGTGATATTGCTTAAATGAGACTTGACTCAAATGGTGTCTAAAACACATAAGTTATCCGCCCTAATAGCTTGTTGGAGCATCCATGCTGTGTGAGGAGACATGCTTTCCTCCCGTATTTCTGATTACATGTGAACTTTCTATGGCTGGTGCAGCGTCTCGTGCTCTTGCTAGAAAGTAACATGAAGACTTATTCAGTAACATAAAGAAGTTTATTCAATATACAGAGTTGCGTCGGAACTCTGCTAGGTATTGGAGGTTATTAGCAATATTTTTTGCTCATGTTAGAATATAGCGAGAAATATCTGTTCAATGTTACAATAGGTTGAAATTGCGTCAGTTTTATTCAGTACAAAGTATTTTATGAAATTTGTCGTTGATGTTGGAACAAATCGGCATATCTATTTGATGATAATCCGGTGGTGAAATAATATCTCACATTGTGTTAGAAATGACAGTATATTATGGTTAATTTTTTAATAGGTGATACGTACGTCCATCAAGGTTGGATGATAAAGACGCTGACTTGGTATTAATCTGCAAAGATTAGCTAGGTAGTTAGTTTTATTTTCATAACTGCGCTTTTATGTGTAATTTGAAATCCAAC
The DNA here is from genome assembly GCA_006783055.1 of Trinorchestia longiramus. Lineage (NCBI taxonomy): Eukaryota > Metazoa > Arthropoda > Malacostraca > Amphipoda > Talitridae > Trinorchestia > Trinorchestia longiramus. The sequence continues at coordinate 28,069 of VCRD01000906.1, forward strand.
CTCACAATCAATACACAACATCGTCGGGGTAAATTTGCTCGCACATTTTTTTGCTCGAGTGATTTCTGCTTCTAAGAAATAATCGTTCGTGCGGACTGCATACATGAAGGTACTTTGGTTAACAACCTTCAGTTTGATGCGTCTTCGACTACTGTTTCACTTCTTAGTACAATAATGACAGCATTGCTAGAATGTTCATTAAACACTAACTATCAGTTCAACTCCTCGTGGCTCGGTTGAAACTAAATTTTACGTCTCTGAACCCGAAAATATTTTAAGTGGCACGATCTGCGTGTCGTGTTTGTAAATAGTGTGTTGATTTACGTCGTATACGCGAGTTGTGTGTTGTTTTCATACAAGATACGCAGATTCATGGCAATTTTGTGCTTGTTGGTGGTGTGTAGACAGTACGAGTGTGATGTGTTCGTGAGCTACACTATGATGATTTGTTGTGTTACCATCTGTGAGTGTAAACTAGCTAAACTTCTGCTCTCAACTCTTGTATCTTCGTTAGGTCATGTGGATTTATTATCTGTCGTAGGCCAAACATCAGGAATCCACTATTGTTTGCCAATCATAAAGATTTATCCACTATCATATGTCAATACGTGTGTATTTATCTTCAACCAGATGCCAATCATGAGGATTTATTCTCATTCATGCCCCAACCATTTGAATTTATCCTCCGTCGTAAGCCACTCATTTTGATTTATTAAGTTTTGTATACCAATCATGAGGATTTAGCCTCAATTTTATGCCAATAAATGTGGGTTTATAAACCATTACATGCCTACACGTGTGCTTTTATACACAATCGTTTACCTTCACGGTTACACGTGTAGATTTTTGTAAAATTTTATAAAATTAATTAGAAATATGCTACCTGATTTTGCTCGTATTTACTAACACGCGGATGTGGAATTACTTGATCTCTTGTCTGGTCTATTACTCTGTGTGTTATGATATTCAACACCTTTTATCGTTCAGTTTTTACTGTTGAGTAAGGATTGTTCTACAATGTTTGAGTTATCGTATGGATCAGATTAAAAAAGCTGTATTCTGGCATAGTTTGTGTCTCAATGCTGGTTGTTCAAGTTTGTGCCTCAATGCTGGTTGTTCAAGTTTGTGCCTCAATGCTGGTTGTTCAAGTTTGTGTCTCAATGCTGGTTGTTCAAGTTTGTGCCTCAATGCTGGTTGTTCAAGTTTGTGCCTCAATGCTGGTTGCTCAAGTTTGTGTCTCAATGCTGGTTGCTCAAGTTTGTGTCTCAATGCTCGTTGCTCAAGTTTGTGTCTCAATGCTGGTTGCTCAAGTTTGCAGGACGTCAGTTTTGTTTTGCAGCTTCATAACACAGTCTTGAATTCCTCTTGAGTTCTAATGAGATTGTGAAGAACTGATCTTGAGCTTTCACACGCGCCTGCAAATAGGCCTTAAATAAATTCTCATTTCTACTGGTATTCTTAGGTTCTCATTTGTTTTATGATTTACGGAATTTGATCATTGGAATTTCAAATTAAAATGCCCTTGAGTGCATTGGAGTGCATCGGAGTGCATCGGAGTGCATCGGAGTGCATCGGAGTGCATCGGAGTGCATCGGAGTGCATCGGAGTGCATCGGAGTGCATCGGAGTGCATCGGAGTGCATCGGAGTGCATCGGAGGGCATCGGAGGGCATCGGAGGGCATCGGAGGGCATCGGAGGGCATCGGAGGGCATCGGAGGGCATGTATTCTGACTGAGGCGGAAGACTATTTCATATAAAGAGTGATAGTTCCTTTCCTTTTTATCTTTATTTGAAACTAGATTTTACAGAAATCACGTGTTGAAGATGTGGCAAAATGGATGAGAAGAGAAATAGTGTGAGAATTTATAGGCTTACTTCTATCATGAAGGTAAGCCGATTTAAAAATTCAATAGCTTACCTTGGATATTCGTTGCTAAAATTCACCGGTTTCCCAGTATCACTAAATCATCACAAATTCATTTAAAAATTGTTTGTTTCCCATTATGATTAGTGATTCATTACCGAATTAATAATAATTTATTGGCTCACCATTAGCATTGATCATTAATTGTTTAATTAAGAATAATTGAATGGTTCAGCTGTACAAGCAAGCATTGCCAGTTTGCGGGACACTTTGACAGGCTCAACAATTTCTTCTAGTGGCCAAGAGTCCAGTGTTGATCTTCTTGTAATTCGATTTCTTGGGTTTTTTTCATAAGGAGATGATTCTTCTCCTCATGGAAACATTTTTCCTTCTATGAACTCTATGGCAATTATAAGTATTTTCCAGAGAATGATTCGTTCTGTGGATTCAAGAAAAAGCTAAATTTTCAAGGGAGTTATCGGTGTTATTCACTAGTTATTTCTAGTAACTCCATCATGAAAATCGTCTAAGCCATACTTGAATAACTCTTTATCTTTACATCAACTTATTATCTTTCAGTACTTAGAAACGATTAAGTGGGAAGTCTTATTACTTATGTACGGTCAACGATGGGGGAGTCATAAAGCAGTTTTTAAGAAAGCTTCTAAATGCTAATCTCAGTCAAACAGAGAGTCACATACAGGACAAGTCTCTCTGACTCATGTGGAGTCTGAGTGAGCATGAATTTCTCAGGGATTTCAGTGGTCTATGCTAGATGCAGGGCAGGAGTCCCTGTCGAGGTTTCCATTCATTCATTTTTTTCTATCATAAACTTTATGCCTCTAAATCCCTTCCTTCAGCCGACTTTAAAACGTTGTAGAAGAGGGCTTTGAAAGCTTTAGAGTGGGGCGCACAAAATCATTTGAAAAATTTCCATCTTATGTTTACAAGGTATTTGATCAACCTATTTTAGTGCCTTGTTATTGAATTTTCTAGGTTATTAATAGAGCGCTTAAGGAGTTAGTGCTTCAAGGCTTCTGTTGTACATGCGCCAGGAGCCATGTTTACAATAAGCAATGCATCATTTGAATAGTAATACGGATATGATCAATTACGATTTCCAGTGTAACTTTTGTTTAGGTTATGGAACGCATCGCAGACGTCACTTTTGTAAACGTAAATATGTTCATAGCTGTTATTATAGTGTTCGTGATTCATAGAATTATTTTCAGTGAGTGTATATTTAATTCGTTTTCTCCTACGTAAAAAACTTGGACTTGAGTAGCTACTAAGTGGACGAGTTTCGCTGAGTAAAAATTTATTTCTCTGAATTTATTTTCTTCATTTTAAACTTTTTGTGTGACTTAAATGGTGACTATCCCCGACTCTTGATGATCGATTTTTTTTGGATACGTAAAATACGCTCCAAACACTCACAAAAATGCGAATACTTCTGTGACTACGGGAAATGTTTCATAAAAACTTGTTTATATTGTTGAGGTGAATCCAGTATAGCACCTTTCCATTGTTTTCGAAATTTATAGCGAGTTAGCAAGAAGTATTACAAACATAGAGATTATAATTTGATTCGATTTTTATCTCGCATGCCTCGGTGGTCAAATCACTATCTGATAAAAGCTTATGGCGTTTATTACTCACCAGTCGTTGCTTATTGTTTCCCCATAACCCTTCTAGTCATATTTTTCAATTGTTTTCTATGGTAAACTAGGAATTTTTTTACTGCAAGGAAATACTAGAAATAAGCTTGTGTCACGAAACCTAGGAACATTCTACATTGCTATAGAGCACATTATTTGACAAGCAAATATGGCACATAAGCACATGGTTTATCCGTGTCCATTACATGGCTACAGGGTCCATCCATATCCATTGCATGGTTACATGGTCCGTGGTCAGACCCAGTCTCCTCTCTCATACATGAACAGAAAAGTTTGTGTTGCTTAGAACTGACATCGCCAAGCTTTGCGTCACTGAGTGGGACGTTGTATCAGTGGAGCTATTAGGATTGGCTGGAGAAACTATTTGACCAGCGGTGCTTGTATCACTGACAAGCTTTATAGCCTAGAGGCAGTATTCTGCCTATCTACATATATAATAGATACTGTATCTCCATCTCTCTCTGTCTCTCTATCTCTCTGACTGTGTATTCCGTCCCATTACTTCCTACCTAGTACTGAAGAAAAATCATTGAACTGACATTAGAACGGATATGCATGTATTATATGCACTGTATTGTGGATACCAAAAGTGCTGTATCATTATAAAGTACTCGATTTTTTCTGTTATTAGCTTACTTCTCGTACATGGCCATGTTATCGGTAGATATGATTTAGAATAGAAGTTCTGTATATCTTCATGAAAAGTATTCAGCTTTTGATCGTACTAGGGGTAAAACTGAAAGATGTATTTTATTTCATAGATACTTGATTTTATCACTTTTAGACCAAGGAATTTCAACGGGCACTAGCTGGGCCATATTATCAGTAGATAAGATACAGAATGAAAGTTCTATATTGTATTAATGAAGAACATTCATTCAAAACGTAATAATTCGTCGTTAATCTTTAATACATTTATCTTTGTAATCATTTCAAATTAATCAAATCACAACCGTGAAATTTCCACGGGAACTCTTTAGTCTTGGATATGGACTTAATCACTTCAATACCCAAACTTTTTAACAAGCATGTTTGATTCGCTCAAGTCCAGAGTAATTCAAACAAAATTAACGGATATCCCACTATATACACAGTTTGTTTGCTTTCTTACTTAGTCCGTCTCTCTGTCACGCTCTTAAGGATTTAGATAGGAGAAAATTTTGTAAAAATAAACCGATTGTGTATTCTGGATACCATAATGCAACTGAAAGGGAATTGAATTGCCACAGAAAAATAATGCAATAGAATGATTTATTGTATTTCTTAAGCTTTATCTTTGTTGCTACGAAAGTTTTCGATTAGAAGAGTGTGACACACAGACAGACGGACGGACGCGGCTCTTAATATAGTATAGATTTCAAATCAGCCAAATCTAAATCGTGGAATTTCCACGGGAAGTGGCTATTGTAAATAATTCCACCATATATAATAATACACAGTTTGTTGCTTGCTTCCTTCCGCCTTTCTGTCACGTTCTTATGAATTTAGATAGGAGGAAATTTTTGAGGGTGTACATGTATCGTAAGCATTGTATTGTGAATACCAAAGATACATCCTTCAATGCGGAAATTTCTTTGCAAAGCCTGAGTCCATTAGCAAATTGAACGAAAATTCTTTGTAAAAACACGTGAAGTTTTCACGTGCAGGTTTACTAGTAATGAAAGTAACAAAATTCCGATCAGTTTTTGGGTCTCTCTTTATTAGTGATCAGCCTCATGGTCTTCATATTTATTCGCACTCGGCGTATCTGGGATAAAGTCTTAATGAGCTCAACACTCAAATTTTGCCTTCTCACAAACCAGTTTAATCGCTTTACTAATACATGTATCTAGTTTGGTTATCAGGGACAATCATGGTTTGATCAGAAGTTTATTTCAATGAAGTATAGATTTTACTTTTTGTGTAAAACACACTGAAGTAAAAATTGTCATTTACTAGGAGTGTTGGGCGAAGTAAGCATGTTTGCTGCAGGTCTTGAATCACTCGAGTTAGCGTTCTTATGGCCATTTCGAAGGATTTTTTCAGTTCTAATTTCATTGGCCAGAAATTACAGAGGACACCGTTAGTTCTAACGACCTGGCGTTAACAGTTTGGATTACAACATTTTTATTTGCAGTATGTCCGTTCAAACTAATATTGTGAGGAGTTACATGGCTTAAATACCACGACACTTGAACGTCGTTATGACCAACGCACATAATAACGTGAATAACTGTTACCATGACTGTTACCGTGACTGTTACCGTGGCTGTTACCATGACTGTTACCATGACTGTTACCGTGACTGTTACCGTGGCTGTTACCATGACTGTTACCGTGACTGTTACCGTGACTGTTACCGTGACTGTTACCGTGACTGTTACCGTGACTGTTACTATATATGTGACCTAAACAATATTCAGTGAGGCCGTCAATGGATGGTGCATGTGGTTTCGGAGCACACAAGGAGTGTTATTTCTTTTTACGGAATGCATGTTCGTTAAAAAAAATTCTCGTTTTCAATACGGATGAAGTATTTTCCCAGAAATCAAGGACGTTTCTGGCTGACAGCGGGCGTTTTTATCTTGCTTAGAGAACGAGATGCTGTTAGTTTTAATTAACGCTTTCTATAATCAGTTTTGGCTTCTGAAACTCTCCAAATCTACCTATATAATTGACTATGCATCTCAATCTCTTTCTCTCTTTCTCTCTGTATCTGTGTGTGTTCGTCCCATTACTTCCTATCTATTACTGAAGAAAAATTATTGAACTGAAATCAGAACGGGTATGCATGTATTACAAGTATGGTATTGTGGATGCCAAAGGCACCAGATCACTATAAAACACGCCATTTGTTCCGTTATTAACTATTTTCTCTTACACGGCCATGTTATCGTTGGGTAAGATACAAAATGAAAGTTTTGTATATATTCAAGAAAAATATTCTGATTCCGATGATACCTCGGGTAAAATTGAAAAATGCATTTTATTTTATAGATCCTTAATTTCATCACTTTTAAACCAAGAAATTTCAACGGATACTATCTGGGCCATGTTATCAGTAGATAGGATACAGAATGGTAGTTCTGTATACATTAGTAAAAAGTATTCATTTGAAATACAATAATTCGTCGTAAATCTTTAATACGTTCATCTTTATAATAATTTCAAATTAGTTGAATCTAAATCGTGGAGTTTCCACGGGAACTGTCTAGTTATACAATATTTTAATTAATCTATGTATATGTATATTTAACCTATATACAGGCATAGATTTTAACTGCACATAAGTTTAACCTGTGCGTAGATTTAAACCATATATGAATTTAAACTATGAACATATATAGTTGTAAACTACATATGTATTTACTTAATCGCAGTACTGGCTCAAGAAGTGGGTTGACAGGGGAAAATAAATTCAAAACAGAAGGAGGAAGGATAAGTGCTTGTGCAGGAACTCGGTTGCGCGCTACACCGGCCCACATTTCAGAAGTTAAGTTATTTACCTAAAGTAGAATACAATATTGTACAATACAATGGAAAATGGCAACATGAATGACCCGATTATTCCATTTTTGGTTACTACCCAAGTCCTTGTGTTATTGCTAGTATAAGTGATGTATTTCAGTGAACTTTGCTTGAGTTGTTGCATGACTTCATCCTGATGATTGTTTCAAATTTGACTCTGATCATTTAGCCTCTTAGAAATTTCAGTGTCTCGTACATTATACGTGCAAATTTTCCTGCAATAACTTGCGACGAATATCCTCCTAGAGAAGTTAGCACTGCACTTCATATTCATCACGATATTCGCTAGAAGGATGTTTGTCGATTTGGGAGTGCAGGTATGAATTTCCATGCAATATTTTGTTCTAGACATTCTCATATTTGACTAAATATAGCCTACCCCTGTTTGTCTAGATCAATTATTTGCAATGTAGCACAGCTGCCTCGGGTTATTCCAACCATAATATACGCATTTAACTTGCTCCCTCATGCTACTCGAAGACAAGTTTTACTTCTCGACCTGCCATTTAATGCCAATTGTACTAATTATTCGGCATTGCAGTGCAGACTAGTACCGATTTTAGCCAACTGGCGTTCAATCGTCGCTAATTAACACTGTCATCTGTCACAATTTCAGTCACTGAGTTCATTTAAATTACATCACAGTCCTCCATCGATCCATCGACGTGCTCTGAGTTCCCGATCTCAAATTCATCTTAGATTTCCAAGGTAAACGAACGTCGCTCAGAAGCGAAAGTGATTGCTGCTACAAAATCGATGTTCTGCTGGATGCTCTTGAATATTTGACAAAAACTTCGCTTGGACATAGTTGAGTTCAAATCTTTTTGCTTTACCCCGAGCTTGTGAGGACTTCCCAACTTACAAAATGTATGGTTGGAATGGCCTAACTTCCTGATGATTATCATTTAGTAGCACTTAGTACTAGATTGACTTTAATTAATTCTTGCATTAAATAGATACGACCCATAGGATACTGATACAGAAAATGGCTTGGCGTTCGGCATAGTATGACGAGTGGAATGCACAGAGGGAAATCGAACAAAATAAACATGAACACAAAGAGTGCACTGATGGCTGAGACAATGGACGATGGGTTATAGATACAGACAACTGTAAAAAAACGGAGTGCAATGGAACAAAAAATGAGAGGGCAATAGGATAATGAGAAAGAAGATTTACATGGATGAAATTCATGTCCATAATCCATTGTTGATCAATACTCAGACTATCAAAATACGCTCAGTTCTGGTAATACCTGTCCTAAGACTAAATATGAAGACCTGTAGTGAAGGAATAAAATCCATAAAATGGACATTCGTTAATGGCCGATATCTAAAATTCATATCGATAAGTTATACGGGGGTCTTGAAAATGATCCTACTGACCAATTCTGATACTTGGAGTCCATTTCCATCTATTGCATTGAAATTCCATTCATAGGAACTGAAATAGCTGAACTTAATGAATATAGAAGTATGGATACAAAATTTGTATATGAGACATATTAAGTTTTGTCGTTTTTTCTGTGTTCCTTTAATTTGAATTGACCTGATATACTTTTTAATGTTTATTACTTAATTTTAACTCCATATGACTTTTACTACGTGTTATCTAGACAATGCATGTAAAGTGCATGTAGTATACGTCGATTTTTGTGAGAGTGCCTTGCTGTAGGTTGGCAGAACAAGGATACCGAGTTTGCTTCGTGTTAAAGCAGATGTGTTTTTATCAATATTAAACCAGTTGTCTAATTCATGTATATCAATGTGTATTCATCAACCCTAAAAAATTTCTAATTCATGGATAATGAAGTGCATTCATTTACCCCAGAATATTTGTGTTGTTCATGGATAATCATGTGTGTTTTGTATTTCGAAAGTACTTGTCTAATTCATGTATAATTAAGCAAATGTATTGACCCTAAACCTCTTGGCTAATTGATGGCTTGTATGTTACAGCATTGAATACATCTGAAAATAAAACGTTAGTTCAAGGATAAGTCACGACTTGCACGAGTTAAGTGATATTCCACGCGATCATACAGAGGAAAACTTACGAGCAGTAGCCTGCATCTCGAGGGAATGGGTGGTCCGTGACACCCTCAACAATAACTGGCACTAAAGCTCCGATTCTATTTCTCGCTTCGTCTACACTTTCATTTATGACGCTTTGGTGTCAGGATTTAGAGTCTTAGTACTGCTTTACCCTCAATGGAATTCAGGATAAGTTTGTAGACCTCGTATGGTGTGATGCCAGTTTAGGAGGACAATCCATCATGGCTACGATTTACAATTGACTTTTGTGATAGTTTAATCAAAGTTTGATCGTAAAATAGCTTTCAGAAGAGCAAATTTATTTTTGCTGGGGTAATTCTTATGTATTTTTCCCTGTTGGATCTTCATCTTATGTCCCGTTAACTGCTATATTCTATTTTTATGAGAAAACCTAGATCTACGTCAGAATAAGGCAAGCCATTCAGCCGCGTTCTACAAAATGTTTTAGAGCCTGGCTCATTGTACTCAAATTAGTGTTTCAATGATTATTTTTGCATCGAGTTCTTTAAATTACCCTCAAAGACCGCCATAATTCGGTTCTTCTGCTTCTTTTTTGAATGCCACCATAGGAAGGTGTTGCTTTACAAGAGACGTGAAATTCTTTGAAAAGTTCAAGTTTTTGGATTGCAGTAAATATTTTCAGACTAGCATAAGTCGCTATCTATAATTCGATATAAATAGCTTTTGGAATGAGAGATACATTGTCTTCGACGATAATTTCAATCGTTTGAAAATAATTCTGAAATTTCAGTGTGTGTTTGTGTAAATATTTTTTTAAAAGAAACTTGATCTCGCTAATCCTATGTTTTCCTGAAAAAACTGAATCGATGTTCGTGAGGTCCTTGTGTTTTATTTGTATCGATTTGCCACTTTCGAGTGAATTTCCTCCGTTACCTTTTCACCAACGAAGAAAATGCGTTACACAGCTTAGAAAATTTTTTGTAGAGGTCGAAATGCTGGTACGCAATTTTTTTAGCACGGATACAGTGACATGATTTGTTTACTTTAGCCTGCTCTTGCGAAAGAGATATGATGGAGAGGATTGGACAGAGATCTAATGATCCCAGAATGCTCTCGGTAGGTCAGAGACGTCATTTTTGTGACGAACGGCTGCTTTTCTGTTTTTGACATGCGGTTTTCGTAAGAAATGTGTGCACACAGATTACACATACTCGGACTGGTATGGTGCATGCAGATGCATCCTCTGAAGGAATAGGTAGATAAATAAATTCCCTCTATTCTGATACACCACACAGTACAGGTCTACACAGGACAGTACCACACAAATCCACAGTACATGTGGTCAGGATTTTAATTCTTATCGTTAACATCTTAAACCTGAGATTTTGCTCCCATTGACTGTTCCTGTCGTCTGTTGAACGACTTGAGGTGGAAGCTCATAGGTGAGCTTGATGTGGATCATAAGCCTGGGTGTCCTGGTTGCCCACAGAATATGTGTCTCATCAACTGGATGTTGGGCAGAAACCAGCTACGGTGATCACGGGACGCGCTGTCTCCTATATAGCGAGCGGAAATGCACGCGCTCGATCACTGTGAAGGCTAACGATAAAACACAGTAGGCATGCTGTGGCATTAGTTTGCTTGCTCCCGTGACTTCCAATAGCCATGTGATGTTCCTCTGTCGTTCAACATCCATGTGATCACCTCATGGGAACTCTAACATCCACATGATCGTTCCATGTGTCCTCTAATGTCCACTTATTAACATAGTCACCAATTTCTTTACATGGTCCAGCCAAATCTTACTCCATTTTCGTGTTTTCTTTCAATATGATCGGCATATAATTTGCAGTGGCTCGTGCCACATAGCGTTCAACCTAAAAAATAACTTTTCTTATTCTTCTTCTTCTTCTCTCAATTGTAATTCAAAATCCAGCTTGATGCATACCCTTTTAGCGCATTGTAAGTTTTATGTTAGTTCTTAAATAAATTATTTTTGTTTTAGTTGGGCTCCCACGTTGTAATATGCTTTCGGGAAATGTCTGTCTGCTTAAAGATTTTCAGACTTCAAATCCTACTTAAATCCTTCTAATTAATTGAAGCAGTTTTACTCAATTTGAAGAAAAACTTTGAAGGGTAATGTTGAACTGGATACGAATTCGCCTCTTTGTCCAAACTCATTGGTATTTAGAGCTCATTTCATTAGCGGGAGAGTGCAAAAAATTAATACTATAAATAACTGAATCTTACAGAGTAATAGTAGAAGACTTGAAGGGAACCCTGCTTTTGTTGCTGCTCATGATGACGTGAGCTGTGCGTGGAAATGTACGTGTTCTTATGGCGTCTATAGCGTCATTATGACTCTCAAGTAACGTTGAACTTGTGCTATTTTTACACTTCAAATGCGCGTCCAGCTATCATAAAAGAACACTTTGATTCATGTTCTTTTTTTGAAGTTAGAGAATTGTGTACTATGATCTTTCTGTCTGGAAAATAACGGCACTGATATGGAGTTCTACCGTATGATCACAAACGTTAACAGCACCGAAGATGGCCGACTGAGGGTTCATCCCTGGTCAGCTGTTAGTACAGCCCTGTGCTACTACACAAGCTGCTTCATGAGCCGACCTCAGAGCAGGTCTGGCAGTAACGTAATGCTTGTGGTTGCCCCTGACTTACTCAGCTGCTCTACCTGTCTCATTCATACCGTCTTATGGACCTAAAACCAAACTGTATATAATCTATGCATCATAATTAGACAATTTCTAGCAATGAGGATACATATTAAGTAAACAAGGACTAATAAATTCTGTTGCGAGATTAATTTGAATGACTACAATTGCAATTTTATTTCAACTTAATTTCTGATTGCGTTATCTTGCTCGAACAGATGGTAATTTCAATTGAACATAATCTGATGTAACTTGTTTGATTTCTGCGACATGCCCGACGATGGGAATATGATGTACATGATGAGTTTATATGCTGAACTGGATGGTATGAGCTGGTGAGATGTTCATCGTTATCTTCATCATATTTGGCTGTTTATCGTTCTATGCTGTTCTCATGTAGTAATTTTTTCATTTTCTATTAAAAAAGTCCAATAGGTATTTTGTATTGAAAGTCGTGATGAGCGACGATTTTCTTTTTAAAAATGACTTTGTAACATTACAATCAGGTGCGTTGGAAATTTTTCCACCGTCGACAATTATTTATCAAACATAATGAAACTTAATCAACACGATAGCGTACTTTTATACACGAGTAAACTGACAAAATAATATGCCCAAACCATTCCCACTCTGACAACATGAAACACATACGCAGTAACTAATTTATTCAAGTTGAACTTTAATATTCACTTATTCATCCATTATAAGTTTTATAGCTCCTCCTTTTTACGAAACAAAGTCAAAGACTAAATTACTGCTGTAGGGAAGCCCGTCTCCTCAGTAAGGTATCGTAGAGCTGCAGGGCGAGGATTTGACAACACCTAACTTGGATGGAAACTCGTCTTCCTGCCGGCATGCTCTGAATTCTAGTGAGACGCACACAATATGTTCAATTATCTTTTTTCAGATTTTGTTGCATGGTTTTTATAGTATATGAGTATTATGTAAGGAATTGAATATTATTTAAGATATGACACTTGGTTCGGCTAGTACTTAACAAATGTGGACACAAGTTAGTGCACAATGTAACGTGTTAACTTATGGCTTCGCGTTCACTCATTAAAAGAGATAACTAACACAAGTTCTTTTGCAGTTGAGAAGAGCTTGGCTGTTCAATTTAGCCTGCCTTCGAGGAAAGCTGCATAAACTTTGCAGAAACATAGATCCCCTTCAATATAAGCAATGGCTCAAATTTTATTTTCAAGTCGCTAAAAATCCTTTACTTCGGTAGTGGTGTTGTAAATTCACATTTATTCGTTTCACAATATATTTCAGGGAGTAATTTTTATCATTAGAACGGATCAATAAAAATCATAAATTCTTTGTGTCCGTGAGTAGTTTTCCTTGTTCTTATGAGATACATCCTGGCGGTGAACGTTGAGGCAAAGTTAGGTTTGAGTTCGAGGTGTCAATTTGTAGAATTTTTAGCCCTCGCTTGTTTGTTGCCCTCAGTTTATTATTGCATGGACGTCTCAAATTTCTCCCCCAACACTACCCAGGTATTTGTTGCAAATGAGTAGACTTTATTTGAGTTGGCTATTTTCTTTGAGTACCTTGCCTTGCTTGCAGTCTACACTAAAGTTAATGTAGGCAAACTTGATGGAGAACAATATACTAATGTAAAAGAAACGTGTTGGCATTTGTCACAGTCATGAAACTAATACAAAAATATTTTTTTCAACAGACGTAGTTGTGATGTCCAAAGAGAGGAGACCTGAAGCACCGGGAATGCTGCAGTACTCCTTGCATCCTCCGCCTTCTGTCATCGGTGTGACGGGCAAGCCTCTGGTCATCCCCTGCCCAGTCAAAATCAACCGTAATCTCATTGCAAGAGGTAGGCCAACTATTCTGTATGCATTTGAATAAAAATATCTCATTGGAATTGAATATAAAATCAAAGCCAAGCTCTTATCTGTTCTGTGCTGTATGAGCTAGTAGTGTATAGAAATATTAAAAAGTCTTCAGAATTGATTAATTAAAAGTCGCTAACTCAAAGAAGGATTATCACTGTAACTGTCAAGTATGTATTCCAGAGCTGCAGGCTTTGGCATTTTTTCTAGTGCACTTTCTTTTTAGTTCACATTTTCTTAATTGAATAACAAAATTTATTGTGTTATTCAAATTGAATAACATGCCAATATTATCATTATTTTAATTCTTATCAACTCTTTTCTTGCTTTTTTGCAGCATTTCCATCCTACAAAAACATCTTGAGAGAAAAAAACAGCGTGACTTTAAGCTTTCAGATGGTGTTAGTGTTGACATAAAAAACTTCTTAATGGAACTGGTTATTATTGCGCAAACATTACAATATAACTCATTGAGGACGTGAAAGCAGAACAGTTGGAATATCTCTTAATCATTAGTACTAATTTTCCACCTGTCACGTTTGTTTCTCTTCCACATAAGAAAAGGTCACTGTGCACATGTACCTGTTTTACAATATTCTCATCTAGAAAACATTTTCATTTTTCATTTTGACGCTTGAAAAAGACATTTCTCAAAAGGACACCTCACTCTTTAATTAAGGGATTTACCTACCTAAAACACGAGCTTTCTCTTCATATCTCCAGATTACTTGTCATGCAGCCAGAACAGCACTTGCTGTCTATGTTTGCATGAAACTTGATTTCAAATAAAAACATTAGGATTTATATTTTTCAGATTTGTTCTCGAGTTTAATATTGTTTCTCAGTTTCTTCGAGCGCATTTCTTTTACATTGATCCGATTTCATTTTTTTTCAAGACATGCTTTATTTTCGAATGCTTTCATAATATTCTCTGTTCAAGGATATATCTTTTGCATAATCCAAACATTCCCTGCGTACCAGCAGACTGTGACACGGTATCGTTATGCAGTATTTCATATCAAAATATTTCCTTGGGTCGATTCTATTTGAATTTTAGCGTCCGGCTACATAGAAACAGCCAATATGCCTCTCTCATGGAACTATGCATGAGATTTCCCAACCTTTCCCAATTTTCGTTGAAATTTTAGGCATCTTTTCTGTATAAATTTGCTTACATAACGTGACTGCAACTGAATTGCATCAGTGCATTGGTTTGACTGAAGGTCATGCTGAAAGCCTAATTGTTACTGATGTCAATTGTCGACTGAGTGTCAAGTGTCTTGTAGGTGTTACTTTCTTCTGGGTCATGAGGTACGAGTCAATCATTCATGTATTGTATGATGTGTCTCTGGTAGACATAGAGCGTTTAGGTGGTCAACACATTTTACAGATGACTTGAAACATAGCCTTATTTGTGAAGTGTTGTCTTGTCACGTATGCGTTCACAAATGAATGTGTATTCTCTTATAACTTTTGAATAAATTTATCATTCATGAAACCGAAAATGCCTCTAGATTTTAGAAGAAATTGTTCTGTTTGATTGATTTCGTAACTCAGATACAGAGTATTTTCATGTTACGGATAATTGTTTTGTTATTTTAGCAATAAATCATTAATGGCAATTCCCTGTGAAAATAAAATTTATTTAAATACGTTGGTTAAGGAGGTGTAAAGTTTGAAATGGAGAACAGATAAGTAATTTCACTTTACCGAATGAACCACATTCATTGGCAGGCAATGCTGAAACTACACCCCATCCCGATGAAGAGTCTAACCAAATCCACGTTTCTGGGGACAAAAATTTTAAGTTTCCTTTGACACCGAAGAACCATCGGTCTGCACCAAGTGGCACGAATGAACGCGTAAAGCGCAATGCAAAACGTACCTCCACAGTCTCCAGGTCTAACTGTGCAGGCCTCAAGTTGCAGAGGCTCAAGAAAAGAGCCGCGGCTTTGCTGCTCCCAAGACGAAGAAAGCTTCGGTCCAATTTGAGCTCTTTTCCAACGCCTTCCACGCACGAAAATTGGTCCCATTTCGAGCAGAATTATCACCAAGAATCTGCTGACCTCGTCGAAGTAGATGTTCCTCAAGAAATGGTCATAGACTGGGTGAGGAAGGACGGAAAGATCATCAATGACACCAGATGGAAGGTCACTCAGAGTGGCTCTCTTCTCATCTCTCCGGTCAGTTCTTTACATAAACAGAAAGGTTTGCTCCATTTTGTTTGGAAAGCAGATTATACTATATGTATTGTTTTGCTATATGTATTGTTTCTCGTTTACATCAAAAACATCATGTATTATTCAATATTTCAAGATAAACTTTGTCGTATCTTGTACATAGGGTTGTGTTTGTATAAAAACGTCTTGAAGTTTCTTTTTATTTTCTATTTAGCTACTTCATTTTAAACTGTTTGTAATTAGTATAGGATTTTTATTCTGTAATACTGCATGCTTTGGTAAAAATTACCTTGTACGAATTACATTTTGGAGTGGCCAATGCTACCTGCTACCTCCCTTTGCGAATACTATTTTTGACCATAAATACACTTGATAATGAAATACCTCTCCAATACAGGTGCATATGGAGGATGCTAGCAGCTACAGGTGTCGCCTAGTCTCTGGTAGCAACATCCTCATAGCTCACACCACAGTCCTCTCCATTGCTGGTTAGTAGCAGCTGCTCATCACTCAAAAATTATTTAACAATTTTCTGCATAAAAGTGTTTATTTTGCAGCATTCCTTATAACTTGTTGAGGCGTACAATACGATGTATAGTAAATTATTCTTTGAAACACACAAGTTATACCAGCATTGGTTCTTACCTGCATTATTGTTGGACGTGCTCTATGTATGTAAGGAGCAGCGTGTACACGGTATACTGCACCTGATAGTATTTCTTCTCTGGATGGGTGGTCATCCTTGGTGAGGTTATCCAGAGCAGGGATGGATGCGAATGACGAGGGTCATTAAATCAATGTATGAAAGTGAAAATTTAACTCAAATTATTCTGGAAGACTGAATGTAACTTCTACAAGATCCTGCTGCGTTCTGACAAGTGGACTATAACCTTTCCATACCCATAGAATTTACGGGCAATTGCTCATCTCACTTTACGAGTTTCTAACGTTCTGGAGGGCAGCCTTCATTGTCACTTGCAGCCAGTTCACACTCGGAACATCTCATAAACCGCCTGACTCAGCGTCTCTATTGTGAATAGCAGCTCTTTCACATTCTAGGCGCGCGAAAAGAACACGAGATGAAGTAACTTAGTCTTGTGAATGACTCTAGAACCGGTCAAGTTCGACCATGAATGTTGCATGTTCACGAATGGGCCATTATCATGATAGAAATCATATTTATGGGGGATTTTTTAAGTGGCTGTGTTAAGGTTCATGTGTAGCTCTTTGATTTGGTGTTGCTGGTTGTGATTCGATAAGTTTTAATTTGTTGTTTAGAGCTTGCTGCCTAAACTTTTCACATATACATATAATGCTGTTCATATTGTTAGAGGTATGTGGGAAATTTTTTCCTCTTTTGATAGGCCTTGTGTGGAGAAAAACTTTATGCAAATACGAGCCGCGCTTCTCTGTTGGCTGAACTGAATGAAGTGTCTATGACAATACTTTATTTTTGTGTGTTAAATACACACTCAAATACGGGCATCTGTCTTATGAGTTCACTGAATGTGACTCGTCAGGTGAACCTACGAATTAAAGCCTTGTTTGATGATTGGTAAAAAGGGAAAGTTTGAGCTTCGAAGCCCCAATCATGTCAGATGCACTGTTGGCATTATATACTTGTTTACCCAAAATTATTTCTTCTTATGAATTTCACATACGAGTAAATAATACCTGGATATTTCACTTACAATTAATATTCTTCATATAACCTTAATAGCTAACGTCAACTTCTTTCTCATTGTCTTGAACATGTTTTCAAAATATCATTCGAAAATAATCATGTGATTCCTGTTTTTCTTAGTATTTTATACGCAAGCTGTTTATAAGATTCATTAATATGAGACTTGGCTCTGAAGATGGGGTGATAGTTCTGTTATGCTCATTAGATCCTCTTGCGCGCGAGATGAATATAAAGGTAGTAATTCAATTAATATTGGCGTCTGTTATATGAAGTTGGGGAAGCTGAAGGTAGGGCACTGTATCACAAGGCACTGAGGGCAGAATTTAAATAAGTACGGAGGCTCTAACGAGTACGAGTTGTGGTGCACATTAACGGGTGTTTGAATCCTATTTTGGTGTGAGATGTACTTAGCAAAGCTCGAAGCTACACTCAAGTATTTCATTAGTATAATGTTATGAAGGTCTGTGATTCCGACGATAGAGATGCTGTACGTAGCTGGTGCTAAGTTTCCGAGTGGCTGGAAATGTGTTGGATTCGGAGCGAGAAGAGGGATCAGTTGTAGGTCCAGGGTTGCGTTTGAGGTGAGTATTGTCACGATGATTGTTTAATACGCATATGAATTCTATTGTGGGATAGGTAGATACTAGAATTTATCTCTAAACTCCGGGAAGTAATAGGACTAGAAGGCGATAAATGTGAGCTGAATAATTTATGTACAGAGAGTCCTCGGTTTATGGCATTTCGACTTACGGCAACTCGTCGTTACGAACGAGCGCCCAAAAATCCTATTAATTCATATTCTGTTTTACAGCGATCCATTCGTAGCTTACGAACCGAGTATTGTACTAGTTGTTTTGCTCACGTGGCTGAATACATGGTAATGTGGTGCATAAACGAGGAAGATGCTCTCAGTACTCCATATTGGATTGTAGCTATCGTTGTCATCTCCACGCTCCATAGTTTTTCCCCGTTTTCACCCTTGTTTCAACATCAATGTACTTATATTTTAGTTAAATTATATTTATGTACATATTTTGTCATTAATTAGTATAATTTATGTATGTAAGTGCGTATTTCCCTGACGTATAGGCCTAAGTTCCGACTTACGTACCAAACCGGCTTACGAACGTCCGTGAGAACGGAACTCGTTCGTTACCCAAAGACAGATGTAGTTAATATGATCTAGTACCTGTTATTACCGATCTTAGCAAAGTTACGCGAAATAAGTGAGTGGTATACGATATACGTGGCAGATTGAAGTTACAATATGTTTTTTATTCGCTAAGTACATATTCAATGTTTGGTCGCTCCTTGCATTGGTTTTCCTGAATGTGACGTAAAATGCGATTGAATGTAAAAAATACTAAAGGTGATATACTTTAAGTTTCTTGAATTATGAATCACTGCAATTAAAAGGAGAGAGAGAGTAAAAACTGTAGCTCTGAGCTTCAAGAGGGACTCAATGCATTGCAGCAATGAAAAGAAAATCGAAATGTCCGCGTCTTCCTGCATAAGCGTTAAGAGAAGATTGTATGCCATTGTGGTGTTGAGACTCTTCTGCATTACACAGACTCAGG
This sequence comes from Trinorchestia longiramus, assembly GCA_006783055.1. Lineage (NCBI taxonomy): Eukaryota > Metazoa > Arthropoda > Malacostraca > Amphipoda > Talitridae > Trinorchestia > Trinorchestia longiramus. The sequence continues at coordinate 47,097 of VCRD01000906.1, forward strand.
TAGTGATATCGTGTGGAGGAGGAAGGTAAATATTTTGAAGAGAAATATAAACATCTTGCTTCGGATATTTTATGGAGCAGATGAACAACACCAGTTACTTGTAAGAACTACTTTGCCGTAATTAGCTGAGAAAACTACATACTTGCACCAGTCATAACGTGAAAGTGCGCTTGCTGCATTGTATCTTACCTTCTGTACTTGCCAGATATTTTATATAAAAGTTTTACACTCTGTTGTGCTAAAGAGAAGTGGATAATTTTTATATGCCTGAAAATATTAAATCGGCTATTTTCCCTCCTGTATCAAAACTTCTGTGGACATGAAAGAATCAAATACTTTTCAGCACCTAAAAGTATTTATAATAACAACTAAATTCGGATTAAGTTTACTCCTAGAGATGAGGTCCGACTCTTATCATGCTTCCTGTAACTTTCATTATGGTAAGCGAGTTTTGTACGATATCTACTCTGGTCACCAGATATCTACTCTAAGGACTAGGTATCTACTCTTGTAGCTATATATCTACTATGGTGACTATCTGCTCTAGTGATTACATATCGACTCTAATAATTCTTACAACGTGTCTCACACATGTTGTGTTCTCACAAGGTGTCTCACACATGTTGTGTTCTCACAAGGTGTCTCACACATGTTGTGTTCTCACAAGGTGTCTCACACATGTTGTGTTCTCACAAGGTGTCTCACACATGTTCACACAAGGTGTCTTACACATGTAATCTTTTCCAACAAAAACCATAACATTACTTACCGGATTAAAGAAATTCATATTCTGGTCAATTTATTGTAGGAGTAAACAACGACCGGAAAATTAATTAGAGTTAAAGGCTGTCATGTTCTTGTTCTCCTTATGTGAACTTTGTGAGTTGGTAAAAGACCTCGTCGAATAAAATAGTTTAGTTTAGCGTAATAAGGTATGGAAATCCTTAAATTTATAGTAGAAAAGAAGACAATCAGTTTTCATTGAAGTTTTGAAGTCTTGTAATGAAGTTTGGATTGCTGAGGCAGGTGTCAGTCATTTGCTTGAAAATTAATTTAAAGTTTCTGCAATTCACGGTCATTCAGAATTTTTATACATGTATCACGTTCTTGTGATTGCGACAAATTTCTGTATCTTTTGAAAGTCGAAAAACATCTTGCAATTCTAAGAACTGAAGCATATAATATGAAGTTGGGGAAGTATTTTAACAATAAAATCTTGTGCAAAGTTTCTCAGAGATGTTACCAAAAAGTATTTTGTTTCTAAAAGATGCTAAATATTATGCAATGTAAACAAATTATACTCGTGCATGAAGCCTCGGAAACGCGTCATGGAATACCCAAGATAAATAAATAGCGTTCAATCTATACGGAATATCAATCGATGAATTTCTTGTCACCAAAAATCACACTGGATTTAGGTGAATCAAGTTTACTTTCTTAGTTACCAGAATTGGATTGTATCATGCATGTTCAAAAACAGCCAAATATTCTCTTATTACATGATCGAATGTTTAGGACAGCAAACACACGCATATACGCAGGGGAAAATGACATGTTTTTTACGCAGTGTGCATTGTGAACCTTTAACGACCTTGCAAGCTCTACAAATTCAACGAATTTTGTGTTTCCCAGGAAGTATTTCACACTAAAGTTTAACTGCACGGATTATGTTGAGGATGTTTGCAATGCCCTGAATTATTTTAGGCCTCCCTTCTCATTTTATAGTACGAGTATACCATGGGATTCCTCCCCCATTATTTTACAGTAGGATTTTAATGTGAGGCTGCAGGCTTCCTCTCTCATCAGACACTCGGATCACAATATGGCCTTCCATGCCTGAGCTGCCTGTGTGGTGAACGGCCTTCTCGTTTTTTCTTAACGTTTTGGTGCTTGCTTATCACTTCTTTGCCTGCGTTGGTCCAGTGTTTTACAATGCTATTCGTGTACAGAAAGTGGAAACATATTCTCATTCTTGATGACCAGTAGTAGGCAGCTTGCTGGGCAGAAATTAATTGGATGAATCTGTATGCCTATGTTATTCCTGTAGGTTAACTCTAGCGTGCGTCTCACTACGTTCGTTTATTTTATGAGAAATTCAAGGATTTATAACATAAAATTTTAGGCTCGTGGCTCGTTAGCTAACATAAAAACTTGCTTGCCAGTTTTACAAAACTTGTGCAAGTTATACGCATATATCGTGTAACTTAAATAAGTAAGTTTGTTTTAAAAATCAAATGTGTCGCTACGAAATTATTTGGTTTGTGTACTGCACAACTTCAAGTTCACGGCTTCAAGTTCACGGCTTGAAGTTCACGGCTTGAAGTTCACGGCTTCAAGTTCACGGCTTGAAGTTCACGGCTTCAAGTTCACGGCTTCAAGTTCACGGCTTCAAATTCTGTAGAATGCCGAAGGTTCAAGGTTGGTTTCGCAGATGTTTTAGTTACTGCCTGACCAGCAGTTGGTATTAATGTGTGGCTACAGTTGGTATTAATGTGTGGCTACAGTTGGTATTAACGTGTGGCTACAGTTGGTATTAATGTGTGGCTACAGTTGGTATTAATGTGTGGCTACAGTTGGTATTAATGTGTGGCTACAGTTGGTATTAATGTGTGGCTACAGTTGGTATTAATGTGTGGCTACAGTTGGTATTAATGTGTGGCTACAGTTGGTATTAATGTGTGGCTAAACACTTTTATTATCATTCTCCAGAGAAAACTTCTAAAGGAGAAATGAGAATTTTTGACTTTAATGCGTTTTTTATGAACAAACTTCTTGTACATGATTTACTGTGTTGTGTACTGAGTACTCGGAGCGCTTCCCAACCTATATCTTCTTCATACATAAGAGTAGGTGGCGTTATAAAATAATTATTTTTAATGTAATGTTTGCTAGAGGACTATTTTATGTCATTTTGGTGTATGGGTATAGAACGTTCTCTTTAAATTTCATTCTTTTATCAACATCTTGTTCGGTTCATGAGAATAGCACCTTCCTCTTGAACAATTTACTTAAAGCAAACTTCATTATCGGTTTGTCCTTTGCGAGTTTACCTTTTTCTTCAAGATTCGCAGATAATCTCAAATTTATTGCAAAGTTTTGGGGTACAACTGTGGTGGGGTACAATGCAGTCAAGTCTCTAGGTGTTGGCTCAGCACGAATGACACCTTTGCCTTTTTTGGTCGACGCTGGGTGCAGAGATGCAGTCTGCATCTTCTCCATCTGCCTTTTTTCCTTAATCTCCTATTGCATGCAGTTGACCGTATTTCAATGGGAAATTAGTGTTGGATTGATACAGAATACACTTTATTTGGTTAGGAATGTGTATTGGAAATGTAGAGATACACATTCAATAGAAAGGGGCATGCGTAGAAGTGGTACGGTGTATGCCATATTTTAAAACTAAACTTGCAAATGCATACCATGCTCGTACATTGCGATGAATAGCAATGGAAACCACAGATCGTAAATTACTGATTTACTCGAAGTAATGAAAGAATGTGGTTAAAAAAGAAAAAAGTAAGAAAAATGAGGAAGGCTTATATCGAACAACAACTTTCGAAACCTGACATGATGAATTTAAAAATTAAACAGCTTTAGGAATAATCTGATTGCTCTTCTCTCCACGGATTTCTTATTCAGGTATCAGTTTGACATTAGCTGTCGTATGATGGTTTTAATTACACACTTGCATGCACTCAAAAATTCAAATTCTCGGCCAGGAAAATATCATTAAGTTGCCAAAATTCTAACCATTTTACAGATCCTAAATTCGTTCAGTATCCTAGCTACTGTACATCTTCTACCAGCGCTGTTTCCTAATGCTGGTGTAAGTGAAATTATTTCATAAATTCTTTACTGGTTTTGTATCCCAGCTTCTGTGTTCGTTCTCAGCAGCTGCAAAGTTTATAATGCTGCTGTGGTTCATGCCGCTGCACGTATGATTTAACAACTAAACTCCTTAGTGTGTTATTATATTCAATAATTAGCAAGCCATAGTGTCCTAAAGTTGTCATACTCTAAACCATGTATCGGATTATTTAACCGATCAGTATCTGAAATCGTAGTTTATTTTCCGCTAGCAAGAATTTCATCAAGCTGCTTATATTTCGAACCATTTGATGAATCATTTCATACCAGAGCTTCTCTTTACTCCTACAATTGTATGGACAAGCTAGAGCTTTTCTTTATTATTTAGTTGTGCTTAGATGGATCCAATCTTCCGCTCGCCCGCACATTCTAGAATTGAAGCGACTGAATGAGACGTGTAAGACTGAGTCTGAACCCAAACACGTGCAGAGCACAAGTCTTGAAGTAGTCTGCACGTGCAGAGCACAAGTCTTGAAGTAGTCTGCACGTGTAGAGCACAAGTCTTGAAGTAGTCTGTACAAGTAATACTTGAAAATTTGTTGTCTAGTTTTCATAGTCACCCAAATGGAATCTCCGGTTCATTGCACCAACCTTGTGGTAAAAGCTACGAGGAATTCTAGGTATTTGATTATGTTACGGGTGAGTTACGGTGAGGGGAATTTTCCTAAAAATGTTGATTCGAATGCAAGGATAGCAATTATTCTGTACAACAATGACAATGGTAATGAAGATGGTGATGATTACAATGGCGACGATAATGATGATGGTAATGACGTGAATGACGGTGTAAAGAATGATGGTGATGATAGGGATGACAATGTTATTGATGATGATGATGATGGTTATACTGGTAATAATGACAATTTTGGTGGCAATAACAGGAACAATGTTGATAATGATAATCATCATCATGATAACGATGGCAATAATGATGATGATATAATGAGGCTAATAATGGTGGTAATGATGATGATAATGATCGTACTGGTGATGGTGATGATAGTGGTAGTGATGATAATGATGGTTATGATTATGGTAGTAATGGTTAGGCGAGAAAAGCAGCCCAAAAAATCTGTTAGTTACGAAAGGATAAAAATTAAACTCATGTACGTCAAGAATTGTACCTGGCGCCATCTGTGTTGCCATAACCCTTATATGGCTACCCTAATTGTACCTCAAGTTATGCGTGTGTTGCCATTACCCTTATATGGCTACATTAATTGTACCTCAAGTTATGCGTGTGTTGCCATAACCCTTATATGGCTACCTTAATTGTACCTCACGTTATGCGTCCGTTGCTATAAGCCTTATATGGTAAATGGAATGTCCCTAAATGTTCAAAAACGCCGCTATGTAAACGGCCTTCATTAAAATGAAATATGTCTTCTAACTGTGTTTTTTATTAATAATTTCATACCTGGTCGATAAGTTTCAGCACTCAATGTTGTTTGTGTCCTAAATAAGATAATATACTCAATATCTGTTGTAAATGAATTTTTTAAGGCCTAATAATTACGATCCGGCAGAAATCCGAGAGAAATTATGAATAATTTACCTTTCGTTTTAAATTTTCAGTTATTTTTCATGCTTTTTGTACCATTTAAATTTTTATTTGGAACGGTAAATTTAGTGTGGATGCGTGGAGAACTGTTGATGCTTTGAATTTGTTCACACACTACGGCTGTTCCTGCTGGCCGTGGTCAAGATGTTCGAAATGAAACTGTATTTGTTGAAGAACTGCAGGCAGACACGTAGGTGGCACGTGGACGCCGACCTTGTCCTCATGACACGGGTAATTAAACAAGTAAAATCAAGTACACTTTATACCTAATATATCATACATTACATGAATTGACAGTGAATTTTCAATTCTTAATGCTAACATCTTCAAACTGGTGATGATGCTCCCATCGACTGTTCCCGTCCCTGTGTCGTGACTTGAGGTGGAAGCTCGTGTGGATACGTAGAGATGAGCGGCAAATTTAAAGAAATAATTAGTTTTTCTGGCCTCCTGCATCACATGCAGGAAAATATTGAGTGCTGCGTGAAGACTCAAAGCAGGATGCACATAAACTACTAACCACTCAACCAGCAGAAGCTCAGCGTTGATTTAAGAATGCGGACTGGCATTACTGTATGCCCTTACTAACTGCAATGTCGCCTTCCTGTTTTCTGGTGATGCTTAAAGTTAAGATTGCACTGGATGTCTTGTAATTCATTACAAATACGGAGGTATTTTGAGGATATTTCGTGTCACTGAAATAAATTTAAGATCAAGAAACTTGAGTCTCACGTACGTCTGCGTGTTTGTGGAGATCGTGTTGTCATGAACTGAACCTAATAACTCGCAAGGAATGACTATTCTCTTTCCCTATTCTATTGTTACTCCTATACTTTACTTATCCTTATTCGATTGTTACTTCTTTGCTCTTCGTATTCCTTTTGTTATACTTTTCCTGTTGTTATTCCTACCGTTACTCTGATTCTAGAGGTATCCTTTTTCTAGAGTTACCCATTCTCTAGTTTCCCTTTTTCTATAGTGATTATTTCTAAAGCTGTTTCTTCTATTGTTACCATTATTGTATTTTCGTTTTCCCTCCTTCATCCTCGGCTTGTCATTTTTTCCCTGACGAGAAAGGAATGTGGGAGCAGCACACTCTTCTCTTCTACCATCATTGCGAAACATTTTTACTTCCTGACATTGGTCTTCTTTAATTTAAGCACAAAATAAGTTAAAGCCACTATCATTTGTTTCAAAGACAGCACACGTGCGAGATCAGTAGTTTCGTAACTTTGACTGGTAAAGCCGATTATTCTCTCGAATTTCCCTCATATATTTAGCGAATGTTGCCGAGTTTTTTCTGTTAAGTCAACTGTATGATGTTCGAGCAAATAACTTCGAATAAGGAACAATGCTACAGCATCATCGACTTAGCTAGTGAAGTTAACTAGCGCTAGTTGACGAAAATAAGCAAAACGTGAGAATGTCATGAACGCAACCCCTGATGATGGACACACTGTGTTAACTTGGTTTCTTGTTTGTTTCACCTGTAATTCTATCAGGTGCTGCCAAGTTATTAATTATTGAGGAAGACGTTCAGGTGTTGCTTAAATGCTTAAAACTACGCAGAATGCGGAAAATGGTTGATAATAACCGTTGTATTATTAATATGTCGTCAATGTATCACATATTTTTAATTATACTTTTTAGCTACTTGAATAAGTACGTGCTTAATTTTTCGTGTGGTCTAAAGATATATTTTATAGTCGTGCTACTTGCATGTGTGCATTAGTTTTCGTGAAGCCAAAATTTTTCCTAATTTTTGTTCTTTAGTTAAGTATTAAGACTACTCAGAAAGATGGAAGGTGTGGAGTATTTATGTTGAAAATGCGCACAATGCGAGATTTTTGAATGGTACTACAATTGAAACAAAACTCAGTTGGAAAAAATTGTTATTCTTCAATATGTGGAAATGCAAGAAATAGGAAATAGTCACGTGTACTGTCAGGAAATAGGAAATAATCACGTGTACTGTCAGGAAATAGAAAATAGTCATGTGTACAGTCAGGAAATAGGAAATAGTCACGTATATTGTCAGGAAATAGGAAATAGTCACTTATACTGTCAGGAAATAGGAAATAGTCACGTGTACAGTCAGGAAATAGGAAATAGTCACGTGTACAGTCAGGAAATAGGAAATAGTCACGTGTACTGTCAGGGAATAGGAAATAGTCACGTATACTGTCAGGAAATAAGAAATAGTCACGTGTACTGTCAGGAAATAGGAAATAGTCACGTGTACAGTCAGGGAATAGGAAATAGTCACGTATACTGTCAGGAACTAGGAAATAGTCACGTGTACTGTCAGGAAATAGGAAATAGTCACGTGTACTGTCAGGAAATAGGAAATAGTCACGTCTACAGTCAGGGAATAGGAAATAGTCACGTGTACTGTCAGGAAATAGGAAATAGTCACGTGTACTGTCAGGAACTAGGAAATAGTCACGTGTACTGTCAGGAAATAGGAAATAGTCACGTGTACTGTCAGGAAATGGGAAATAGTCACGTGTACTGTCAGGAAATAGAAAAACACACAGCGTTGGTAGAAGTTGTATTTTCTATCCAAATTTGTGGCAAACTTTCAAACTTATACATTATATCAAATTTATATAATTTATACGTTATACTTATTTTGCAAACTGGCGCTAGCTGACTTCACTAGCTAAGTCGATGAGGCTGTAGGATTGATACTGTTCTTCAGTCAAAGTTAGATAAATCAATAGATTGTGTAAAACACAATTAACAAAAACTATCGTTTGAAGCTGTAAAAGACGAACAAATTATGCCTGGAAATCATGCTAATCTTTCTTCGACAGTCAATTGATAGTGTACTTTTTTTGGAACTTGTTTTGGAACTTG